>CABHPQ010190548.1:32302-54504 GCA_902168405.1 Peromyscus aztecus
CGTGTATTTAACAATAAAACAATACTGAGTTATAATTGTTTTATAGTTTTCAACATTCTTGAATCCATGCCATTTAATGCTGACCGCTGCTCAGGGTAAGTATCATTGTTAGAGATCACGAGGAACAACTTAGTCCAGGACAGTGCCTGATGTGTGATTGGTTGAGGAGTGAGCACATGACTAAGCTGGCCAATCAGAGCAAATGAGCCCCAGAAGGTTTGCAGCAGGGATAGGAACCTGGCGGTTGCTCTCTGGCCTTATTGCAGAGCTGATAGACTTGCCTAACTTGGGGACAGCTGGTCTGAGCATGGAGCCAATGCAGAGGAAAGTGTCCGTAGAGGAGAGGGTGTAAGGCAGGGCTCTGGCACATGGTCTGGGCACACAAGTCCTGCAGTGTCAAAATCAGGCTCTCCTGGGCTTCTCAGTCCATGGAGCTCAGAAATCTGACCATGCTTTACCCTAGCTTGAGTTGGGTTCCTGACACTTTATTTGGTTAAAAGTCCCCACTAGCAAAGAAAGTTAGACTGAGTTTGATGTCTCCTCATGGTGAACCTTATTGACCATTTCTTATTGTGGTTTCTGGTGGCGCAGAAATCCAATCCCAGAGCTTTTTTTTTTTTTTAATTTTTTAATTTTTTTAATCTTTTATGGAGTGGTGGAAAGTGATACAGATAATAACTGTACCATCAGATACAATACATCATTGTGGACTAAACTGTATTCTTTTTTCCCCTTCCCAGTCTTTCTTGGTGGGAAGGGCAGAGGAACTGTCAGAACTGGGAAGAAGGGAAAGGAACTGTTCTGAGACACGGTGGGAAGGTGACCAGACCTCTGTGTGAAATATGTGTGGGGAAACAGTAATGCAACGCTAGGCACTGGGTGAGGAGAGGTCAGAAGTGAAAACGCAGCCTCGGGTGATACGCATGCAAGTGAAAGGCGACATTTCAGGAGCTGGAGCAGGGAAAGCATTGCCCCACGGCTATAACTGCACGCAACACCCAGGGGACAGAGAGGCGGGGCTGGCAGGCTATCTGCTTAGCCCAATGTTGTCCAAGGAAAAAAAATTCTGACCTAAGATTTTCTGGAATGGAGCACCTTCATATACGTTCATATTATTTTGAAATTCACCATTACTAGAGAAACTTGCCTTTGACGAGTCTGATCACAGTAAGTTTCACTTTGAAAATAATTTCAGACTGCTGGAGAAGAGAGAACTTTTCACATGTAATTCAACAGGCTAAGTTTGGAATCAAAACAACACAACATGCCATCCCAAAGGGTAAGACTGAAATATCACGTCAGAGCAGAGCCTTGTCAACCGTGTGTGTTGAATTACATGTTGATTATTTTGAGAAGTCTGTAGGCTGGAAAGTACATCACAGGAGCAGATCCTACACTGATAGGGAACGGCCGATGGAAACTTCTATATAAGGATTTTTTTTTTTCTTCTTGGCATGGGCATCACGGGCTAACCTCTATTTATACAGGAGAGAGGGGACAGGCAAGGAGACTACTGCATTTCTAAGTTAAACCCAAGTGTCCTAGATTATTGCAACAGACCGATGGTGGCATCACTCTTTGATTTTATTACATTGCCCTGGACAGCATCCATCTTCCATGTCCCTGGCTCTCATCCCATGGGTTATCTCCATGAGGAGAGTGGGAATGATGCTAGCAGCCTTTGCCTCCGACCATATTCCAAGCTCTCTCTGATACTGCCCTCTCCTCGGTGGACAGACCACTAGAGGGGCTGCCCCTTTGTGTCTGGGAATGTTAGCTTTGTGAACCTCAAGGAAACCCTCTACCTCTGAGAACTCCGAAACGAACCTTAACTGCCCCTGTGTCTGTGTCTGTCATGGGGTACTACTTTCATCCCTGATTGTTGTCAAGTATAGACACCTGGCACTTGAGGACATGATGCTGGTGAAGACCATCTAGCCCAGACCTTCCTACCAAACCACACGCAGGTATGGTCGATCTGATGCACTGCAGTTAAGGCTTCTCTTCTACTGGGAAGTGGGAATTCAGAAGCACCAGGAGTCCTGCGGAGCTATGTGGACACAAAGAAGGTGGCTCCTCCTTGGGGCACACGTGGCTTCTGAGACCTTCTTCAGTGGATGTTGTGTGGATGAAGAGATGCTCTCTCAGCTCGTGTTCCCATCCTGGCACTGGCCTTTGCTTTGCTCCTTTTGGTACAGTTTAGGCGGCTTAATCCCGTTTGCTTTCTCTGCCAACTAAAGAGTTAAAAGGCAGGAAAATTCTTGAGTGTCACAGGTGGCCGTGGAGAAAATCTCAAACACCATAAATAGCAGCAGACAGAGCCAGGGTTTGAAGAAAGTTGTTTACTAGGGATGAGGAGACACATGCATCCTGCAGACACAGAGGAAAAGACCCCTGTAAAGCAGAGGGGGCACTCAGGAAGCCAAAAAATCCAGTCTTTTCTTGAGGGCTGGGGTTTTTAAGTTCCTGAACAGTTTCCCTCCCCCAGGTTAGGGTTGGTTAGTTGAAGAAATGTAGGCTGGTTGATTGGCCCACACCTGTTGTGTAACATGTCCTGATCTGGCCCCTAACCTGCAAAGCCAGTCCATCAGCAGGCAGCCTGCTGGTGGGAGTAAACACCCTACAAGAACTTTGTTTTCAGTTGCCAGGCCTCTATCTCAGGTCTGGAGGGCGAGGAAGAAGCAGTCATCTTGAAGTTTGCCAACTTTTGTTACCTCACCATGGTCTCGCTCCCTATCTGTCTGCCTAGTAGGGGGTTGCTCCTTGTCTCACATTAGCCCCAGGCTCCCCCACTCAACAGCTCTCTTCCTCCAACTCTGCTGTCTGCATCTGTGTTATTCTATTTCTGGCTGGCTGGGCGTCTGAACACTGGTCAACTTTCATAACTGGGCTCAACGTTTTTAAAGGAAAGTATTTACTGTAAGGAGCTTTAAGACAGATTATAGAACTTGGTTCCTTTCGAGGGGGCGGGTAGTATGGGACTCCCTGGCACAGTTTTCCACCCCAAGCATTAAGTTGTAGTCTCCAAAATACTTGCAAGGAAGCATTGTCCCTTGCCTTGATATGAAAAGCACAGAGCCACCCAGCCAGCAGCGACTTTCCCATTTTAAGTGTTTACTTAAACCCGGAAGGCAGGGTAGGCTATTGAGTCTGGATAGGGGCTTCCTTGTGGCTTGTGACCGCTTCCCTGGAAGCAGTAGTTTATCTAAAATGGAATGATTCTTCAGTTCTTGAGAAGATAAACATCTAGACTACTAAAAGTCACGGAGAGAACCCTCTAGAAGGTCTCTAGAACTATGGAAAAAGTGGCGTGTAATCAGGAAAAGTGCATTCTGGAAGGGAGTTCTAACTACCCTATCAGCCATACATGAGACTTTTGACAAGCTAGATAATCTCTCACCTTCTTGATGCTCAGCTGTAAAGCAGATAATCCATTACTGACATGGCTTATCAGTAATGGAGATTGCTAAGAGCATTACGTGAAATCCAGGGAGAATTTCGCTCATTCTTGGCACGCAGTAAGTATTCAATAGATTGTAGCTATTATGATGGAATGATTGTTTTCCTACAGAAATCAGAACAGACACTTGATGAAATAAAAGTCTTTCTGGGTGATAGCGTTTCTGGAGAGGATGAAGCCAAAGCAATGGAAGCCTTTTCTACTATTACAGATTTGCTGACACACTCCACCTTGATAACATCAGGGTTTCAGAAGACAATAGTTGCACGAAGAAACAATCCAAAAACTTACACAGGGTGACATGTGGAATAAATAAGAATATATTCCAGAAGTAAGAATTCAAAGCATTTAAGATACTGAAGTTCTGATGGGTCTCCTTGTCCACCAAGGAAGCCTGCTAATTTGGATTCTTCAGAGATCAAAAAGATGCCTGAAATTCTTCTGGGAGCAGTAAAGGGGCCCTCTCCTGCAGCCCCCTTTGAGGGTGCCCTCCAAAGCCTCTCACTTAGGGGAGGATCACAGAGTGAGCGCCTGCCATTCTGTTTGCTGGATCCTTACAAAGAAACCCAAAGAAACCCGGGCTTGCCTCTGCAGAGAGCCCATTAGAAGCAGCCCAGTCTTGAGGCTGTGTGCTTGGCAGTAAGCAATTAACCACAATAATAAAAAACAAATCCACATTCCCAAGGCTTCTATTTCCTGTTCTAGAGCCCCTATGAGGTGCTTCTGGGGATTCTTCGGAGACACAGGAAGAGGTGGGACACATGTGTCCCATGATGGATTCCGCCCTCCAGTCCTTCTTTTGTGTCTGTCTCAGATACATCATAACACTGGCCCACACAGAGGCTGATGATGCTTTTATAGTGATAGCTAACAATATTACTAATATTAGTGATGGATTAGTAGTAATAGTCATTGTGTTAATTGATGACTCAACCACTCCATAGTATGGGTAAGGGGAAGGCTTTAATTGCAGATAAGAGGGAGAGAACAGCCAGAGGCCTTTGGAAGAGTCCCGAGCAGGTAGAGAAAGGAGCAGGCTGAACAGGGCCAGCATACTGAGGGAGCCTGCAGGCTAGCTGCACTTTGGTAAGTTAATAAGCGCCTCAGATCGCCATTTGTCCCTTCTGCCAGTGATAAGGGAAATGGTTCCTTGAGTAGAGGGGAACTAGCTTCACAAACTTCTTAGAAATGTTGACTTTTGTCTAACTGCCAGAATTTGGGGAAATGGAGTTTCCACTGGACCTGGCAGTCTTATACATATATTGAGACAGGGTTTCTCTGTGTAGCCCTGATTGTCCTGGAACTCACTCTGTAGACCAGGGTGGCCTTGACCTCAGGGATCCGCCTGCCTCTGCCTCTGCCTCTGCCTGGTAGTGCTGGGATTAAAGGCATGCATGCACCATCACCGCCCCGCTCTATTTAATTATCTTAAATGAGAGTCTGCATGGTTGCTCTAATCATCTCTTAGTTAATGAACATTTAGGTAAATGTCACCGCACTGGACGTCTGCATACTCATATCTTTGATGTGTGACAGAATGTTCCTTTAGAAGGGTATTGGATCAAATTTTCTGGGTTCAAAGGCATACATACATATTTAACATTCTGTTGGATACTGCTAATTTCCCTTTACAAGAAAAAGTGTGCTGGGAACTTAGCATATCATACTTACCACTTAACAACAATCCAATCTGTGATTTTTTTTAAAGTAAGCTTAATGTAAATTACATTGAGCTCCTGTATTAAGCCAGGCAGATTTGATCATTTCTGCTATAGGAAAGCAGTTATCCACACAAGGCTGGCTGCAGGCAAGAGCTGCTATGTGGTCTCGGACCTTCTTGAGGACAAGGGTCCACTTCTGTACCCTCTACAACATGACCCTTCAGCCCACTGTTCTGTGGAAGATCCTCAGCAAATGCCAACTTATTACACAGTCATCTGCACCTCCCTGGTGTATGCCCTGGGGTGGAACAGAATCAGGAAATGGTCTCTAAATGAGCTCTTGACACCAGTACCTACCTGCCATGGCTCTCCACAGCTGCCCAGCCTGTCCTCAACCTCACTCTCTGCATCCCAGAGGACACCAGGAGTTGGAAATAGAACTGACTGTTCACTCTTGGGATGCAGCCCCTGCATCTAACAAGTGCTTCCATTAATAAAGCTGCTGAATGAGGCTGCACGGCTGTCAGCCAGCATCACACAGCCAAGGAACAGCAGAACCGGACAGGAGAGCAGGCTACCTCAACGCCTTCCCAAGTCTTCTCATTACACAAGAGTCAGACAGGAGTTCAGGAAGATCCTTCAGCTCAGAGACGGCCTCTTGCTTAACTGTTACGGCAGTGATGAGGCTAGCTGTCCAGGTGAGTGGAATGGCACTGATCACGTGCTTTCTTGGGCCAACTGCACTTGACTGGGGCATGCAGAATTTCTCAGAAGCAAGTGTATCTGCAGTGGGGGCATAGTCAGGCTTCAGATTGCCAGTACAGATCCAGGAGCGAAGTTCTTCTCCTGAAGGTTCCTTCATTATGCTTGTACCTCTAAAGACCAATCAAACATGCTGTACAGTTATGGAAGTTTTCTCCTAATTATATTTAGTTTGTTTCAATTACTATCCCTATGGAAACATCCCAGAAGGAACCACAGGTATGCACATTATAGCTAATTATTTTAAAATATGAATAAAAGCCATTTAAGGAAGTTTTATGAAATAATTTCTCCAAAATTTGTACTGACTTTCAAAGCCACACTTTTTTCTTTCTTGATGGAAATTGTCCTATAGAACAAACACTATTTCCTGTTGTGTGCTATCATCTTGCCTCATGTACAAAAAAAAAAAAAAAAAAAAAAACCTCTCGGGTAAACTCGCCATTGGAAAAACAACGAAGGACTCTGGAAACTAGTATTACACTTTAGTTGTCGGTCACAATGGCTCCCAGGCGTTGAACATCTGAGGCTCTGTGTCTAGCTCTCCACCACTGTGACCTCATTTGGTACTTCTGCAGGGTTTAGTGAGGAGGCATTATAGCTAGAAATCTGAAAATCCCAGGGATGTGTTTGTCTTGCCCAAGGTCACAGTGGTGGTGAAGGTCACAGTTGGCGACACACTGTGCTGACCCAGTGATGCGGACAGCTAGCTAATGTGAGTTATGACTGGTGGGTGCCACTGTTTAAGTCACTTCTGTGAGACCACAAGGCTGTCACCTCTTGGTGCATCCCCAATATCTTGTACACATTGAGTCCCCTGACCTGTACAGTACTCTGTTTGTGGCCAAGACTGGCCTCTTGTGATACTCTTTGAATCTTCTCAAACAGCGAGGATTTAATCAGGTCAAGAACCTGTCTTAGGATAGATAGGGTGTAGCAAGCCCAGATGACTGGTGAGCGAGGAGGAGCTGCCCACTCAAAGCTGCCAAAGCCGAGAGCAAGGGATTGGACCCAGTTTTCTCCAGCAGCTTTACCTGTAGTACCTGAGAGTCGGCTTTAGGTTCAAGGGCTCACACATGTAAGTGCTTGCTTGAGAATACCATGGGAATTCCTCCTGAGATGACACACTTGGAGCTGGGCCTGCCCTTGAATGTTGAAGTGGACCTCTGAGCTGTATTGAAGGCACTGGTCCTGGGATCAAACCGACTGTATGTGTGAATATATCTAGTCTTCAATTTGTTCATGGATTTGCTTTTAAATTTGAATCCAGAGGTCCCATTGTTGTGAGGTATCCATCAGGGAAGATTGCTTGGACATGGGTTTAAGCCAACAGAAAGTCTTTATTTGCCAGTGGGCAACTACACTGGGTGTTCAAATCCCAGTGTAGCCACCAAGTCTTTCTCAGGGTGAGCGCTTAAGCACAAAAACAATGTTCTGGGTTGAGACACTTCAGTTAGCAAGAACAGTTAGCCAGATGCAGAACTACAGGAGCCAAAAAACCAAAGTTAGTACATTTAGAGACTTTCCCAGAACTATGGACTTTGATGGATTAGGTCTTTGTTTCTGTTTTGGAAGGTGGTATTGTCTATGTGCTGAGTTTTATGGCCTGAATAGTACTTCCATTATGGAGTCAGTTGTGCAAAGGTCTGGAGCCCTGTTACACCATTCAATTTCCTGGGCTCAACTGAAGGTATCCATGTATAAAAGTGAGGGGACTGGGGATTGGGGCTAAGAGTGGTGTGGAGGCCCACACCTAGTGAGATCTGAGCTTGCTTTACCTAGCAGGGCTGCATTAGAGAATTGCTTAACCATGTGCATGATTTCCAGGTGAGTGGAAGGTTCTACACTTGGCTGAGCTGGGGGGGGGGGGCTTTTGTTCCAGCCCTTGGCACTCCTATAAATAGCCCATTAGAAGAGACAAGAGGGGCTGGTGGATAAGGATCCAGGCCCTCCCGAGGCTATCCTGTGTTTCTATCTGTTTCTCTCCCCTCTGTCCTTCTATCTAAATCTCTTATCCCTCACTCCTCAAGAGAACCCTGGGGTAAAATGTGGGCGCTGGTCTCCCAGCTGGGCTCCACAAGAGAGGTAAGAGCAAAAGCAGAGAGGAAAGTCCAGTGGGGACTGGGGCCCTCCTAGAATCTATCATCAGCCATATGAGAGTCATCGAAGGCATTTCCCAGGAAAATGTTAACTCCCTGGCAGAAGAACCTGGAAAAAAGTTCCCATCTCCCTTTCCTCCACCCCTCCTTCTATTTTAGAGTTTCCTTTGCCAAGAGAAAAAGGATGCTACCTATGTGAGCTGGCCAACCTGCTTAGCAGCCAAAGACAGAGACTGACTCAGTCCCGACAGACAACAGTCCCCCGTCTGCTGTTCCACTATACTTCTCTGAGGGGGGGCGGCACACCGCTGGGAGGAGGTGAGGCTGCCTGGTGTGACTCATGCCAAGGAAGTGGAAAGCCAGACACATCTGGCTCATGGAGTCCTCCTAGGTCTTTGGCTTTGCCCACTAACCCAGACAGTGTGAACAGACTGAAATCAAGGGAGTAACTGGGACTCCCTGCAGGATCCAACCATCTAAGACCTCTGGGTCACAAATATGACCTGATGGTTGGTGCTACTGGCTTCTTTCTCTTCTTTTTCTTTCTTTCTTTTTTCCTTTGGGCAATTAGGTGATTTTTTTTTATTAGGTTATTTTTCAGAAGGCTGAGACAAGACAGATCCCTGAAATATATTCCTCAGCTCAGATACAATCAGAATCCTTCAACATCCTCTTTGTTGTGAACACTCAGTGCCACGGTGAGATAGGACTGAATAATGGGAACAGAGTCTAGAATCTAGAGTGAGCAGGGCTTGTAGAAATGGCATTGGACGTGGCACCAAGTATCTTGGTCACTGTTCCCAGCACATAGCAATATACAGCAGGACTGGGAGGGTAAGGATAAGCTAAAGGCTCCTCTCTTCTCTCATTTGTGTACTGTGACTACATCATTCTTAAGTTAGGAGCCCTTAAAGGGACTCGCCAGCCTTTAACTTGAAGTGGACTCTTCCAGTATTAGAGAAAATGTGATGTAGCAATGTCAAAACATTCTTTTGTTGTTGTTGTTGTTTTGTTTTTTGTTTTTGTTTTTGTTTTGAGACAGAATTTTATACAGCTTAGACTGGCCTGCAACTTCTTATGTAGCTGAGGATGATCTTGAAGTCCTGATGATCCTCCTGCCTCCACCTCCCAGATGCCGATATTGCAATCACATAGCACTGTGCCTGGTTCGATACCGTAATGGCTGCTCAGCTAGTGGAGACTTCAGGGAGACAGAAGCGGGTCGCCGCAGAGGCACCCCTCCCACTTCCCCGAGTTCTCATTTCTTGGGAACCTACCAGGTGCCACATACACTGAACAAGCAAGGACAGATAAGGCAAATTTTCCATTCTTGGCCTCCAGCATGAACCACTTGCTAAGTATTTACCCAGACACAGTGGTAAGAGGCCACTGCCCACTCAAGTTATTTGCTGCACTCTGATTTTCCCCTGGATTTAAACCTAATCCTACACTGGAGGAGTTACGCTTGCTTAAATGTTCCTCTTTCTGATTTTTCATACCGTGTAGGGTTGATGTGGGCTGATGAGGAAAGGGTGAATTCACGGTATGTTGAATGAACAGATTCCCTTGTAGATCACCTCGACCATCCCACCAGGAACCTCAGGGAGGTGGAATAGAATGTGCCTCGCCTTGTCTGCCCGACAGTTGTTGAGGCTGGGGAATGTGTCCACGTTCACTGCCTGTCTGTCAGTCACTGGCATTAACTCCCTGACTGGCTGTGGGCCCAGCATGTTCCTACAGACAGAGAAATCCCTCGGACTGCATGCAGCCTTCAGGAGAAGGCCAAGAGATGAGACAGAAATGGCAGGCCTGTGGCAATGGCAGTGTTAATAATCCCTAAAAGGAGCAGGGGTAAGCAGAGCCAGGGACAACAGCCTCTGGACCTCCTGTGGGAGTCAAGGTGAGCAAGCAGGGCAGGCTACCATAGTATATTATATATTCTACCATATACTATATAAATATTATATACACCATATAATATTTGTTATAAATGATATACACTATACTACATTAATGTATTTACTTATGTGTGTGCATGGGTGTGTAGAGGCCAGAGCATAGCCTGTGGTATTGTTCCTCAGTCTCTGTCCACTTGGTTTTTTGAGTCAGTTCTCATCTATGGACATACCACCCTGAACAGGCCTGTCTCTTCAGATCTTCGAAGTTAAGCAGGGTCAGTCCTGGTTAGTAGTTGAATGGGAGACAGGGTCTTTCTCTCATTGGTCTGGGGCTTGCCTATTAGGCTCACAGGCCAGTGAGCTCCACCCACCTCTGCCTCCCCAGCACTGGATTACAAGCACACAACACCGCAAGTGACTTTTTTTTTTTTTAATGTGAGTTATAGGGATCAAGCTCAGGTCCTTGTACTTTTGTGGCAGACACTTCATCTGCAGAACCTGCCCCTCAGCCTGAGATACTGCTTCTTACAACACGTTCTTCTGAACAGATTCCTTGTGGAGCTGTAAATGCTCCAAGAGACAGATTCCAATTACCTTACACACCTGTGATAACGTTTCTTGCTCCACAGATGGTCTCAGGGCAAGCTGTGAGCCTCACCAGGATGACTCTTGCGCTAGTGTACACAAAGGCTTAGCTGCTGGCAGGGTAGGAGCTGGATAAGGAAGCATCTTGGGTCTGCTTTTCAAGCCTACACACGTGTTCTCTAGGACCATACGTGTTATCTAGGACCAGAGAAGAGTCTGGGGACCTTCTGGAGCCAGCATGACCCACGGAGTATCAGGGTAGGTTTCCACGACATGTCTCCCAGGCAAGGGGAAGTATCGGTGACCTAGAAAGGGGCTGTCTGGAGGAGGCCTAGATTGGTTATGATGAGCCAGCCCATCTTAGAGCAACACAAGCCATCTGCGTGTCTCAACAGCACCCAGACTCAGCAGGGCTGGCCAAGTCCAATTCAGATCCTGCGTCAGGGTCTAAACCTGGGCTCTGTTCACGTTGGAAGTTGGTCTCCAGGTGCCAGAGTTTGTGGTACTTATGAGCTGTTCATTAGCATTGGAGAAAGCCCAAGCCCTGGCAGGAGTCCAGGGCAAGGCAGGGCAGGGCAGGGAGGCTGCCTTTGCCCTGTTAATGTGTGTGTCTGAATAGTTGGGGGCTTCATCAGCCACCTCCTGTTTGTGGAGTTGGTGATGCCCTTATCACACTGGGACTGTGAGCTGGAAGGGGAGCAGGACTCAACCAACAGCACCTCCCCACCCCTCTCCCCCGGGTTCTGTCTATGGTGAAGGGAACTGGTGACTTCAGCTCAGTCAATCTCCCACTGAGCAGCTGGAAGGCCCCAGGGGGTCCTTTCAATTCCCTTGGCTCTCAACTACATCCCAGCAGAGTGTGGAAGGAAGGTAGCTTTCTTCCTTCTAGACAGAAGAGCTCCTTCTGCACTTGGACTTCAGTTTCCTGAGCAGGTGGTGGAGCCCGGGGCCCTTCCTAGACTGAGTCTCCATGGGTCCGGAGGTGCTCAGGGGCTCTGCTCAGTCCTGGTAGTCAATCCTTCTTGTTTATCTTCTTTAGACAAACATGTCCTGGACTTGAGAAGGGAACAGCAGTTGGCCAGAACAAAGTGGCCATTTCCAGAAGACCTTGCCTAAAAAGCAAGCAATCAGGGTTGAATCTGAAGCCAGTCTCTGGCCACAGGGACAACAAAGACCCAGGACATTTCTGTGGATTTGTCCTTTCCCTCAGGGGGTGTGGGATTCTTTGATAAACTACCTGTGCTGCCCAACTGAGTGCTCTTTATGAGGGCCTCAGAGCCTTCTGAAAGGCAGCCCACTCCAGAGTGAGCCAGGCGTTGGACCAGGCCAGGAAAGAAGCACATGTCGGGGAGGCCAGTAAGATAGGACTTCTGCCCCGCTGACTCTATCTCAGGTCAAGCCACCCTTTGCCTGGGGCCCAGGAGAGAAAAGCTCACTGGCTTTTCTCTATATAAGCCTTTATATATAGTTTTGTTTTGTTAACAAATTAATAAACATTAATATATATCACAAAACTATATATAAGAAAATATATAAGTATGTAGTCTTGTTTTATTACATATTATATATGTGAATAATAATTTTGTCTTGTTACATGTATGTTTTATATATAATATGTATACACACACACACACACACACACACACACATATAATAAAACATTACTTTAAAATCCCAAAGCTCACTGAGTGACTTTGGCTAGTGACCTGTCTATTTCTCTGACACCGACACCGTCACACACAGTATCCACGGTCCTTACCTCACGGAGCTGCTACAAAGTTGAGATTTTGAAACCTCTGGGAACAGTGAAAGAGCTTGTCAAGTGAGTGACGGCCTGTATTAGGTGTTTTTCCGTTGTTGTGACAGAATTCATGACGAGAGCTCCCAGGTGGTCCCAGTTTGAAGGCACAGTCTACCAAGGTTGGGACACCATGGCAGCCCAAGCGTGAGGCAGCCAGTGACACTGTGTTTACAGTGAGGAAACAGAAAGAGGGGATGTGTTCACCTCGCCTTGTCCTCTTTACTGCCTGGAACCTCAGCCCAAGGAATGGCGCTACCTACAAGGTGGGTCTCCACGCCTCAGTTAACCCAATTTGAAAACTCCCTCACAGGTGTGCCCAGAAGTTTGTCTCAGGTGACTGCAGGTCATGTCAAGTTGACAATTGGCATTAGTTAACCACCCACCACACACCCCAAGTGTTGGTGAGACTCGGGGCACTTGGGCCCTTTGGACGGGATGAGTGGGAAGCGGCACCCCCGGGCCTTTCTGTCGAAAGTGCTGGGGGAGGGGTGTTCTGGTGATAGACGGGCAGGCAGAGAGGAATACATGTCTCTTCCCCCTGAGAAAACAAGAACAGGAGGCTTAAAGTCATGTAAACAACAGGGAGAGGCTGGGCCCAAACGCCAGGACTTCTAATAGCCCACGGTACTTTGGGTAGGAATCGTCATGCCCTAGTTTGGTTCTTCCTTGCTGTGGATATACATCGTGATCAAAAGCAACTTGGGGAGGAAAGGCTCTATTCAGGCTACATATCCTGATCAGAGTTCACCATCGAGGGAAACCAGGGAAGGAAATCAAGACGGAGCAGAGGCCGGAACCTTGGAGGAATGCTGCCCACTGGCTTGCTCCATCTGGCTTGTTCAGCTATCTTTTTTATACAAACCAGGACCACCTGCCTAGGAGTGACATCACCATAGTGGGCTGGGCCCTCTCCTATCAATCGTTAATCAATAGAATACCCCCACAGATTTACTGACAAGCCAATCTGATGGAGGCAATTTCTCAGTTGAGGTTCCCTCTTCCCGGATGCGGCTAACATGTGTGAGGTTGACAAAAACTTACCAGCACGTTCCCTATGCACTCATCCCTGAAATACTGGGAAAAAATTGTTGTGCCAGGTTACAGGCATCGGAATGCTTGAACACCAGAAACTGCTCCTCTTTGTTGGAAACGTGTGCATTGGCTTGCTATCTAAACACAAACACAGATGGTTGTTTGTCTGTTATGAAAGCAGCGGTGCTTGTTATGGAAAACACTTTGAGAATGGATGTGTGCATTCCTGTGCTTCAGAAGGAAGGCCTTGAGTCCATCTTTGGTGGAAGGTGACCTCATCTTAAATGAATGAATATTTGGGGGTCAAGGTCATGGTGCGTGGTGTTCTGAGGGAGGATGGCTCTTTTTCTCTAAGAGAGTAAACAAGTCATTGAATTCTTAAGTGTTTGGGTTCTGCTTTAACGGGCCATCCTGTCCTGTCCAGAAGACCACTGAGCCTTATTGCTTAAGAATAGAAACAGAATGAGAGCTTTTGTGCAGAAGAGCCGGCAGGGTACTCTACCAGAGAAAAAAAGTACCTACATCCACGACTTCAGGTGGGCTGACGGCAGGGCTGCTGTTCTTGAAGTGTCCCTCCCAGCCTCCCAGGAGTGGGGCTTGGGGAAAGAGTACTGTAGAACAGCCAGTGTCCAAGGGCTGTGCTGGACCACATGCTTGCCTTTGTCCCACCACAGGGCAACCCAACCTGAGGATGGATCAGCACTCTGGTTGAGGTGAGAACTCTCAGCCCCATGGAAGCCTTGTGTTTTATCCCAGTTCAGCTTAGCTCATCGTTCTGGAACACACACGAAGTCCAGTAAGCCAGATCGAGTGTGGGGTATCCATGATCCCACTTACATATCTAGGGGCCAGTCAACAACTGGTAACACACCCTGAGTCAGAAACAGAGGTGACTAGACACCAGTCTTCCAAGATACAGCCAAGTTGCAAGAAGGCTGGCTTGCATCTCTCATCCCGGGAGCACAAAGATGAAGGTTAGGATCTAGTCTCAGGGAGCCCTCCATAGCCACGCCTCTCTGCAGGGAGGAGGAGTGGGCTCCATCTCTCCTCCCCACGAGGCTGTTGCACTCTTGCAAAAATAGATTTTTCTCCTGAAGATTCCAGCAAAACGAAAGACGTACCTCGCCACTGAGCAAACTGTGACAGGGACTTCATTATCTTTCTTGTCTCCTAAACTGGTAGCATCTTGCGGCACCTGAAACTCCCTACGGCCACCTGAGATTTTGAAATCCAGGTACCTTCAGAGGAAGATGCTTATCAGTTCAGAAGATAAGGCCTGGTGTCAGCAGGGCGTATGACCGTGACAGGAATGGGAGGTAGGGGTGGGGCCAGGAATTGGGGGTGGGGGAGCTGCTGGGAAGCTGAGGTTGGATTTCCTTGCCTCTAGGGGTGAATGAGGTTGTATGTCATCCAGTCACCTTGTTTGGGGCCCAAGTGGGATTGACTAGCTTCTGTTTGGCCTTCCAGACAAGAACAAAACTCCTTGATAGTCTCTTGGCTTCTGCTTGGTTATCATATGAGGCTCATAAGCATTTTTATAAAGTGAACTGAATGTGATAATAAAAGCTATATGTGATGGGGGAGTCGAGACCCTCCAGTGTTGCCTGTGTCCTAATCCCAGAACCTGTGAATATGGCAGGTAGTGTGGGAGAAGGGAAATAAGGTTGCTGGTGAAATTAAGGTTGCTGAGCAACTGACTTCAGAAGGAGCCACCTATGCCCCAAACCTCACCAGATATAGATTCTTCGGGAGATCTGATCATGGTCTTCTCGGCCTCCAGAACTACGAAAAAGCCATCCTGTCTATTTTGTTATCACAGCACAAATCAGCTCAGCTAGTAAATGGAATAAAATAGAATGGGAAGAAGCCAGACTACGGAGCTGTAGGAGATTCACAGGAAAGAGCCCTCACAGCTCCCCAAGCTCCTGGTTGCTAGGAAACTGACTCTGCCTCTGGGTGGAGTTGCACAGGAGAAAGGGGTCTTCTGAGAACTCAACTCCTCAATCTTACAGTGGCTGATACCCTTGAACCTGCTTCATACCTCCCTACAAGGACTCCCTTCCAGAGCTCATCTCCCAGCATGGGGCATCTCTATGTCCCCAGATGGCTCCCTGCATTTGGAAGACCCTGGAGTCACAGGATACTGTGAGAGCAGAGTGGGGTGCAGTCAAGGGCAAGTGTCAGGGGCTCCACAAGGCCCGATTCATCATTCACTGACCCTGCACAAGAGGCCAGCTGTGAATCCCTGAAATTTTAGCGATTCTGGTGATGGTGGCAGGGTGTGTCCCGAGGCTCAGATGCCCTCAGGCAGAGCATTCAAGGGATGACCTAGACAGACAGTAGGACACCAACTACGTACCAAGCAGAGTGTTGGGACAAGGCAGCAAGCCAGAGTGGTCATGACTTCCTCTGGCTTCAGGGAGAAATTCTGCCCATTGCTCGCTGGAGAGTCATGTAGACAGTCTTAGTACAAGGCTCCCCTACTCTTAGCTAGTGTCATAGCCTGTGCTGGGGCACCAGAGCTGTCGCTGGCAGTGAGGTATGGGTTGGAGACACAGCTGCCACCTGGAGCATCCTGGGGTGTTCTTTTCCATAACCTCCTCCCCAGGGGTAGCTGGGATTCTTGACTTTGCTGCTAAGAATTTTAAGTAAGAGCCTGAATAAAGCAAAGATGAAGTTTATTATGAAGACATTTTAACAGGAATTTGAGCAGGGCACTGAGGGGAAGGATAAGATAGCCAAGCAAAGTTTCCCTAGAGAGTCTGCTTAGGTGTCTTTACAGCAGAGGATCTCAACCTTCCTAATGCTGCGACCCTTTTAATATGGTTCCTCATGTTGTGGTGACCCCCTCAACCATACAGTTATTTTCATTGCTACTTCACAACTATAGCTTTGCTACTGTTATGAACTGTAATGTAAATATCTGATAGGGAGGTTATCTGACATGCGACCCCTGTGAAAGGGTTGTTCCATCCTCGAGGGGTCACCACCCATAGTTTGGGAATCACTGCTTTATGGTCTCATGTGTGCAGTTTTGGTGGCTTCTAGAGTGGCATCTTTAGAGGCTTGCTGAGGAAGCTAGATGAAATCATAGGTTGGTTTCTGGGGTGAAATGCACAGGATTACAGCTGATGAGGTAAAGTTCTAGATCACAAGAGTTGTAAGAGGAGTTAAAATGTCTCAACTGTAAACTAAAGTTAATAGTCTTGTTTATGAGATTTCCAGAAAGCATCTTGGAGACAATTAAGACCACACACAAGTTTACCAATGTTCAGGCTTTTAGGATGCTTCATTGCTATTTGAACAATCTTAGTTGAAAATCTCTCTATAAAAGAAACATTATCCCTATGTCAGTGACCTTTATAGCCAGTGCTGTTATTTTGTGGGAACGGCTGATGGCCAGCTCTGGAGAGGCTCCGACCAGTCTCTGGAGTGGATGAGGGGTTCATTTCCCTCTCCCCACACTTTCCCCTGTCTTTCTATCCAGTTTCACAGTGACAAAGAAACTGTGGTGGCCTTGCCACTCTGAGAGGTCACTCTCCAATCTTGTTCCTTCTCTTGGATGGAGAGCATGTGATGCCCTCAGCTCTCTACCTGGGCTGAATATTGTTGATGTCTAACAACCACTTTCACTGAGCTACGTTCTAGTGGTGATGTCATGTTCTAGATGAGACGTCACCTCTGCTCACACAGCTTCTGGTCACATTAGCATGACTTCACCCTTCCAGAAAATACTTGATTTGCCTCAAGAACTTCCCTTTTGAAAATCAACTATTAACTGACCATCATGAAGGTTTGTTTCTATACTTTAAATTCTCTCCCATGGCTGTGTATGGTTAACCTTGTACCAGAACCACACTGGCTTGATCATGTAGATTTTGCTTTTAATTTTGAAACTAGGAAGTATCAATCTTCAAAAACCTGTTCTCTTTCTAGATGAGTTTGGCTATTCTGGGTTTCTTAAATTTTCATATGACTCTTGATATTAGCTTATCAATTTCTCCAAAGTGAGTTAGCTTGGATTTCAGTCAGGGTTTTGTTGCATGCACACTTCAATTAAGAGTGTGACTGTCTTAACAATATTAACTTTTTAGGTTGCAAACATAAGATTTTTTTATGTTTAGAACTTCCATTTTTAACAATATTTTGTGATGGTATTGTGTTCCCCAAAATATTGCGCACCCTAATAAATTTATCTGGGGTCAGAGAACAGAATAGCCACTAGATACAGAGGCTAGAAAATGGTGGCACTCATGCTTTTAATCCTAGCATTCCAGAGGCAGAAATCCATCTGAATCTCTGTGTGCTCAAGGATACAGCCAAGCATGGTGACTCACGCCTTTAATCCCGGAAAGCTAGCCTTTAATCCCAGGAAGTGATGGCAGAAAGCAGAAAGATATGTAAGGCGTGAAGACCAGGAACTAGAAGCTTTTAGCTGGTTAAGCTTTTAGGCTTTGAGCAGCACAGTTCAGCTGAGAGGCATCTAGTCTGAGGAAACAGGATCACCTGAGGAATTGATGAGGTGAGGAAGCTGTGGCTTGTTCTGTTTCTCTGATCTTCCAGCATTCACCCTAATACCTGGCTCCAGGTTTGTTTTTATTAATAAGACCTTCTAAGATTCCTGCTACAATATTTGTCATTTTCAGTGTGTACAAGTCTTACATTTCTTTAGTTCAATTTACTCCTAAGCATTTTATGATTTTTGATGTAATTGTAAATTACTTCTTTTTAAAAATTCATGTTGTATGTGTATGCCCACATGAGTTTGGGTGTGCTGTGTGTGATACCCTCAGAGGCCAGAGGGTATTAGAGCTCCTGGAACTGGAGTTACAGTGGTCTCGAACAGTCTCATAAAGCTTCTGGGAAGAGAACTTGGATCCTCTGCAGGAGCAGTAAGTGCTGTTAGCCACCGAGCCATCTCCCTAGCCCATGATTAGAAATTATTTCTTAATTTCATTTTTGATTGTCCATTGCTAATGTATAGACATAAAATGGATTTACGTAGTACCTCATAAAATTTTTAAATCTGTTTTTCCTTTAAAAATCAAGAATCATTATTTCCAAGAAGTATCTTCTCTATCTCTAGAAAAGGGATTATTTGAGGTGTGCAGCAGGGCACCCAAAATTTGCTGCTGTCCTTAAGAGAAAAACGGGTGTGGGGAAACTTGGGTGTTGGGGAGTGAAGTGCATGGTTCACTCCGTCCTTAGATAAGGCAGGTTTATAGGAAGTCACAAACCTTTTAGATGCCTGGGAAGTGTTCGTGCTCAGAACATAGACTGGGAATAGCACACATGGATAATAGAGTGAAACATTAAAGGAGCGATCCTGGCACTATCATGATCGCACAGAAACACATGCTTAAAAAAACATAGGAGCCCTCCCTGGCATAATGATTACAGTGGGTTTCAAGGTCCGTCTTAGGCACTGGAGTTTGAACAGATCATGGAATCATCCAGCCTGCTTCTCTGAATTTACAGGTAAGAGAAGCGAGTCCAGAGAGGTGAGGTGACCTGCCTAGCTACAGAGGGAGCGAGTGCAGGGTTGGGGAACACATTCCCCAGGTTCCCTTCATTCTGAGGCCGTGGGAGGTTGCTTGGCTCCTGTCATCCTTTGTTCTTTTTCTGTTAAAAGGAAAACAAACGGTACCTACCTTGTAGGGTGGCTGTAAGGAAATCTGTTATTTAGTCTCCCAAAGCCTGTCCCAGGTGCCAGGCTGAGTACTTGGTGCGGTGCATGGAGTGGAGAACAAACCCACCCAGGCACTCAGGAAGGGTCAGTGTAGGTGAGGATTGAAATGGGTGGGTCATGAGGTCCGAGGCTGAGCGTGGCCTTCCTCTGGCTCATTGTATGTGCTCCTGATGAAGTCCAGTTGTATTTTCTGAAGTCAGATGCATCATTGTATCATTTATTCTTTCTTGGAAAAAATACTTTTGTTATTGTATGGGATGGGTGTCTCACCTGCATGCATGTCTGTATCTACAGAGGTGGGAAGACGGCATTGGATCTCTGTGAACTGTGGTTGCAGACAGTGTGGTGAACTGCCATGTGGCTACTCGAATCAAGGCTGGGTCGTCTGGAAGAGCAGTCAATATTCCTAACCACTGAGCTATCTTTCTAGCCTAGTCTCTCTTCATTTTTATTTTTGAGATTATAATGTAATTACAATATTTTTTTCCTTCTCTTTCCTCCATCCAAACCCTCCCATATAGTCCTTCTTGCTCTTTTTTCTAATTCACGGCCTCTTTTCCTAAGTGCTGCACCCAGGGCCTGATACATTAATAAGTGTTGGACAAGCAGGTCTTCTTCTCGTACTCCAAGTTTCAGGGGGACTCGACACAGTTAAGGAAAGCAACTGGTTTAATGGAAGGAGGAGATGGAGCCTCCCAGGAGGAAGTCTGGCCAGCATGAAGCCTTGGCACCTGCTGGGTCTTAGTCCCAAAGCAGTAGTAAACAGGCGAGCAGAGCCAGGGTTTATGACATCTTTAAAACCCAAAGACAATCTGTTGACAAACCACTTCTAGTCATAACCACGCATGAACGTCTTTTCCTACCAAACAGATCAGTTTAGCGAAGAGCACTGTGTTTTAAAATAGAAATAAATGCCATCTACGTCAACATCACTCTGGAAGAAAAATACAAGCAGTTCTGTGCATACCATCACAGATTTAAGCCTGCCCAAACTGGACAGATAAGAACCGAGAGGGCAAGATGATGGCAGGGAGAAGGGGGTGACTTCAGGGTGAGGACCAGGAGGAAGCTATGACCCCAGGGCCTGTCTATGGGTGGGCAGGACCCTCATTCTCCAGATGTGGAGCCCAGCTGGGAAGGGCAGAGAGCTGGAGCTGGCCTGGGAACTTAGGGGCAGCTGATGAGCACGAGCTGTGTCAGATGTTACACAGAGCCTGCTGGGTCACCAACCTCTCCCCTTCATAGACGTATTCCCCTCCTGAACGCTCGCGCATGTGCGAGCACACACACACACACACACACACACACACACACAAATAGCTGGTGTTGAAATAATGCTCAAGTGGAAATCTAAAGGACTGGATTCCAGATTCCATTACTTCTCACCGGCTGTAGGATGCAGACACAGTATCCACAGCGTGCTAAGTATCTAGCTGCTGGTCCGTTAAAGGAAAAGGCCAAACTGAACTGGATTGGGTCGTTACATACACCAGAGGAATTGCTCTATCACTGTCGTTGTACACAGCAGACACTATCATTCTCTGCTTCTCTCCTCAACCAGTGGCCTGTGCCTCCCTCACAGACCTCAGTTCTATGGGATTGGCAGATACAAGCTGCCGCCCTTGATACAATTTTATACAGCATTTTTACATTTTACAGAAGGTACATTGGCCATATCTTCTGTAGATCTGTCAATCACGGTGTTGATGAGGTAGAAAATCAATGATTCCATAAATTCAAGAGAGAGCTTGTGGTGGCTATGGTGAACCCCAGACTTATGTGGCACACTTTCAACACCACTGCCGTGATGCTGCTGTACAGTTCTTAGTAAGCTTGGTCAAGGATGGTTCAAGTGGACATTGAATAGCCGGGGAGACATGAAGGAAAAAATTCTGGAGGAAAAAAAAAAAAAGCCAACATCTTTTATGAGCTAGAAATGTGTGTTTCGTGCCAGGATTAATTCCATCCTGTACACGAAGCACCAGAGCAAAGTTGCTAGGAAGTTGGCAGTGGTTAGTCTAGGTGAGTTTGGACAGGAATGTGTTTTCATGTACCAACAAGGAAGGATTTTGAAGTACATGAAATTTGACTCGGTCCAATTTTGCTCCAGAAAACATGGCTGTGAGCTTAGCAGGGTGGGGATGGGGGGATCTTCCCCGGGTGGATCTAGTCTGGATGGCCTCAAGCACTGTCCTGTACTTCTCTTTGCACCTGGTCACTGCTTTCTTGGTAGCGGCTGCTGGTCTTCTGACCTGGAGCCTGGCTGCTGGGTGCTTGAGACTAGAGTGATGGCTGAACAGGAAGATGACGCATTTTTAATGAGGACCTTAGTAAGCTAAGTCACGCCTAAGGAATCCGGCCTTTGAAATCGTGAACAGGAATTCTCAGAAAGACCTGACCCACACTTTTTGGAGCTTCATGGTTCAGTAATGCATCCTTCTTCCCCCACTTCTGACAGACAGCCTCTTCTGTGTTTATCAATTCACATGGGTGTGTTAAACCTTTTGATGTTGGGATGTAAAGTTGTCATCTACAAAGTTTACACACATGAGCAGCACATTTGAGTTCACACACACACACACACACACACAAGCAAAGTAATGTCTCATAATTTTAAAAGTACATTTATAATTTTGTGTTGAGTCATATTCCTAGCTAGCCTGGAGCACATGCAGCCTGCAGGCTATGGTTTAGGGTTAGGCACTCAAGGTGTTTATTAAAGGACAGAATCCATTCGTATGTTCAAGACTGTGTTCATCTAGATAAGAAAAAGTTTACTGAATGCCTGGAGTTATTCCCTGGGTTGGGAGGAAGGCAGAGCGCCTGTTGAGGATCAGAAGAAAAGGACAAAGGAACGTGAGCCCTACTTCATGTATCACTTCACTGTTTATCAAGTATCTTCATGCTCGCTGTTTGGACTTCAAATCTGCCTGCGAAGTAAATATCTCTATCTTGGGTGTATCTGATGAAGAAATAGAGTTCACATAAATTAATCCACCCCAATCCAGCAGGTGGCAGAGCCCAGACCTTTACAAAGTATTTGATTGGCACGGCAGGCAGTTGACTACACTCTTCCCTTCCGGATGGACACAACTGGACAGAGTCAAGATCTGACAAAAGTCCCTCTGGGGTGAGAATATCTTGTGAGTGGTTGCAAGCTTTCTTCTACTTCTTCTTCTTCTTCTTCTTCTTCTTCTTCTTCTTCTTCTTCTTCT
>CABHPQ010190549.1:0-32223 GCA_902168405.1 Peromyscus aztecus
CTCTCTCTCTCTCTCTCTCTCTCTCTCTCTCTCTCTCTCTCTCTCTCGCCTCCTCCCTTCCTCTCTCCCTCCCTCCCTTCCTTCCTTGATCACAAGAGCCCTGTTGCTTTGGACTGTGGTGAGACGGAACCCACAGCAGAGGGGGACCTGCTGACCTCCTGGTAATCAAACCATTCTCACAGTGCTGCATACTACATCTGACCTCATGGCAGCCCGCCCTCCCTTTCCTTCCAACCGCCCTATGGCATGAAGCTCTCTCACAAAAGGATAGGCATCTCTCAAAATAATTGTGATAACTAG
Organism: Peromyscus aztecus; assembly: GCA_902168405.1. NCBI lineage: Eukaryota > Metazoa > Chordata > Mammalia > Rodentia > Cricetidae > Peromyscus > Peromyscus aztecus. The sequence goes on from CABHPQ010190549.1 coordinate 301, forward strand.
TTGTTTGTGGACGATCTCTGAAATACTGGAAAGAGTGGTATGTTGTGAGGACTGTATATATGTCTGTAATTAGCATCCAAATACAGCTGTCCTTTGGTATCTTTGAAGGGTGGTTTCAGAATCCAGTAAACATCAAAATCTGCCTGTTCCTTCTACAAAGTGGTATAGTACTTGCTTATAAACTATGTGCTTACTCCAGCACACTTTAAAATAATCTCTCATTACTTACAATACCTAATATAATACAAGTGCTATCTACACAGATGTTACAGTGTCTCGACCAGTGAATTACAAGGAAAATGTCTATATGTGTTCAGTGAAAATGCAATTTATTTGTCAATATTTTTATTTGAAGTTGTTTGGATCCGCGCAGAACCCATAGAAGTAGAGTGTAGACATACTCTTTGCAGACTGAACATTAATTTCTATTTCAGTCGCATGGAAGATTCTAGGCATAGAAGACTGGAGAGATCCTTTGCTGATCACTTGCTTTTCTTCTAACCCTGATTATCACTTACTCAGTGCCGGGCCATCGAAGTCATTTACTCCTCAGCCATGGATGCCAACGTGAACTCAAAGGACCTAGAAGATGGCTCATAGCGGCAGATTCCTGTTGACAAGACTCAGTGGGAAAGGTATGGTCTTTGGAGCCAGACACCCCAAAATTCAAATCCCAGCTTGGCATGTCCTGAGTTTGAGGAAATTGCTTCTTTAGATAAATTTTAGGTTTTTTTAGATATCAAACAGAGAGGAAGAATCCCACTTTGCACCGTGCTGAGCGCAATAGATGACGGGCACCTGGTACCTCACGGATGAGAACAGCTGTGGTCACACGTGCTGGCTTAGCGTGTCCTGAGCATGAGAATTTGGAAGGACCCATCTTAGTTGTAGGAAACAGGGCTTTGGCTGTTGGCTCATAGCCATGAGGTAACTCAAAGGAGGGAAAGAAAAAAAAATCCTCAAGCAGGAAGAATCACGTTTGCTTTGTAAAATAAACCATTACTGACTCATCCTGCCCACATCTGTACTGGTAGCAATTGGAAGCATTTCTTTCTTACATTCTTTTTTTTATTTTTAAATACTGTTGCAAAGTAGTTGTGTTTCTTTTCTTGTCTAGTACATTTCATAAAGTGTTCACAACTTAACAGCCTCCTTTTGTGTAAGTCTATAGGGAAAATGCATTACTTTTTGACATGTTACTACCTCAATCAAATTTTGCTATGACCTGAGAATCATTGTGTCTCACTTATAGATTAGACACACATGTACCTGCAGGTAGTTCTTGAGTGCTCATTTAAGTGAAGGAGTGGACATGGCTCCTGTCAGATCTACTGGGCGGCTGATCCTTAATAGTTTAGGTCTTCAGAGGGTGTCTGTTTATCCCTTCTCTAAATACTAGTTTAATGTTCTATTTTCCACATCTGCCACCTCCTCACATAAGCAGCCTCCTGAAACCATGGATTCATTCTCCCAAGCAATGTCCTTCAAGGGAAGAAGAATAATGTGACTTACTGACCAAACGTGCTGCTCCCTGGCAATTTATTGTTGCCTATAAATTAATGAGTTGTCCTGACAAGGCAATGAGTAGTGAAGAAGTCACATAGCTTCAGAGAGATGAGGACCAAAGTCAGTTGACATTCCATTTCTTTCAGGGGTCCTTACTCCATTCCCAATGCCACGGCCTCTCTGTGTGAGGTTGCTGCCTTTAAAAACTCTTGTCTCCTTGTGCAGTGGGCCTAGCCCATCTATTTCATTGTCCCTTGGTTTGGGTCCAGCCCATGATTCATCTATGGATTAGCTCTATCTTTGGAACATGAACAGATGAGTTAACAAGAGACCAGATAGAAAAGCCTGTCTATCTGGAGAGTCGATGCTCCCTTATCTCCTCTTGAACAATGTACCTGTAAGACCTCAGCCAGGAAGCCTGTGAAGGCTATGGTGTGAGCCCATGAAGTGGAGGGTGGCAGCTAGAGGCTCCTCTGAGGGCAGAGTCTATCCGTACCATCTTCAGGATGGTGAGGTCCCTGAAAAAGGCCCAGAGATGCAGAATTGCTCACATATTCGAGGCACTGATCAGAGTTGGGTCTGTTCCACTGACTACACATTGTATGACTTTCTTCACTCACCTGGGAATCCTGCAATAATGATCGGTTTCTTTATATAACTCAGTGTGCAATATCCACTCAGAAATATAATGTCATCTGTGACTTAAAATTTCCTGTTGTCCACATTTCAAAAAAGTAAAAAGAAAAAACTGAAATGAATTTTGAGTACATGTTTTACTTAATCCAGTATTTTGCAAACATTGTTTTTTCAATATGGCATTGATCTAAAATTATTAATGAGATGTTTGGCATTGGTATTTTGCTTTTGGTAGCAAGTCTTCAAACTCAGTACATGATCTATACTGGCAGAACATCTGGTTTGGGACAGCTGCATTCCACGTTCTCTGTAGCCATGTGTTGCCAGTATGAGACTTCATATCCCACAGTCTTCCCAATGTTCTCAGTGGGGCCTCCTAAGTTTAGGGGCAGCATCAGCTTCTGTCTGTTTTGCCCCTGATTCTGAGAAAATCCGGGATAATTGCTTCAGATGAAAACCTTAAATATGACCTCCAGGTGCACTCCTGTGTCACCACCATGAGATTGTGATGTATCTGATGCACAGAACTCCATGATGGCCTTCCATAGGACCTACAGCTCAAAGTTATGAATCTTCTGGACAGAGCAGGATTGAAGTCTGTGGCCATGGGACTGACCTATCATGAGGCTCCAACCTGAATGTCCTGGAGGTGATGAACAGATAACTAGACAAACTGCACGGTTCCTCTGCATCTGGCTGGCAACTCCTGACTCTGCCCTCCTCTTCCCAGCATTCTTAGTTTGGTCACCCTGCATACACTTCCTGCCTGGCTACTGGCCAATCAGCATTTTATTAAACCAGTTCGAGTGACAAATCTTTACAGTGTACAAGAGAATTATTTCACAGCACATCTCTACTCAGATATTCTCTGGAGTTGTTGTCCCTGCTGAAGTGAGGACTGGTGTTTACACTGGTGGATAGTTTAGTTCAAGAAGGATGGCAGCATGCAGTGAGAGAGGGAGGTGTCCATGGGTCGGGCAGAAGCCGAGAGCTCCTGCCTGGATATTTACTCAGTTGACCTTTGATGAGAATCCACTACTTGCTCCAAGCATTGTGCAAAGTGGTGGCCAGAGCTCACATCAGGGGATTCTCTGACCACAGGATTGGGACTGGGCATAAAGGGCAGACTTGTAGCAAAAGAAAGCCCTGTGTTCAAGTCATGAAAGTGTTACTCCTCTGTGACCACGGGCATGACATTTATCTACTCAGAGTTTCTATTCTTCCATTTTAATTTTTTATTTTTAAATTTATTTTACATACCAGCTACAGTTTTCCCTCCTTCCTCACCTTCTCGCCTCTCGTTCTCTTCCCCAATCTCCTTTCTACTCCCTTCCCCCCTCCCCATCCACTCCTCAGAAAGGGTAAGGCTTCCCATGGGAGTCAACAAAACATGGCACATCAAGTTTAGGCAGGGCCAAGCCTGCCTCAAGGCTGAGTGAGGCATCTCACCATAGGGAATAGGTTCCAAAAAAAGCCAGCTCATGTGCCAGGAACAGATCCTGGTCCCACTGCTAGGGGCCACAAACAGACCAAACTACACAACTGTCACCTACATGCAGAAGGCCTAGGTCGGTCCCATGCGGGCTCTCTAGCTGTCAGTCTAGAGTCTGTGAGCTCCCACAAACTTGGTTCAGCTTTTTCTCTGGGTTTTCCTATAGTTCGAATTGCTAAATGGTCTTATAATAAAAAACCTGGAACCAGATATTGGGATAAATTCTGAAAGACCAGAGGAAACAAAGGAACAAGCCACAGTCAAGTCTCCTCCTCAGCCTGAAAAAGCTTCAGTTCCCGTCTCCTCATGCTTTATATACCTTTCTCCGTCCAGCCATCACTTCCTTCTTAGTGCTGGGATTAATGGCGTGTGTGCTTCCCAAATACTGGGATTAAAGTGTGCTACCACTGCCTGGCTCTGTTTCTCTCCTAGATTGAATCAATCTCATGTAATATAGGGTGGTTTTGAACTCACAGAAATCCAGATGGATCTCTGCCTCCCGAGTGCTATGATTAAAGGTGTGTGCCACCACTGTCTGGCATCTATGTTTAATCTAGTGGCTTGTTCTGTCCTCTGAGCTTCAGGCAAATTTTATTGGGTACACAATATATCACCACATTTCCCCTTCATTATCCTGATGACCCCACCCCCACCCCTTGCTTACATTACCCCTGTTCCCTCTCATCAACTGGACTTCCAGAGCTTGGCCCAGTGCTTGGCTGTGGATCTCTGCATTTGCTTCTATCAGTCACTGGATGAAGGTTCTATGATGACAATTAGGGTATTCACTAATCTGATTACAGGGGAAGGCCAGTTCAGGCACCCTCTCCACTATTGCTATGACTTAGCTGGGTCATCCTTGTGCATTCCTGGGAGTTTCCCTGGTACCAGGTTTCTCCCTAACCCCATAATGACCCCCTTTATCTCTTTCATTGCTCTCCCTCTCTGTCCCTCCCCCAACTCGACCATCCTGACCCCTCCTGTTCCCATTCCCCTTCCCTCTACACCACCCCAGTTTACCCAGGAGATCTCATCTATCTCCCCTTCCCAGGGTGATCCATGCGTCCCTCTTAGGGTGCTCCTTGTTACCTAGTTTCTCTGGGGCTGTGGGTTGTAGCCGGTTGTTGTTTGCTTTACATCTACTATCCACTATGAGTGAGTACATGCTATGTTTGTTCCACACAATAGAAGCAGAAGGAACATTGCCATAATCTTTTTATGAGGCTACAGTTACCCTGATACCCAAACCACATAAAGATGCAACAAAGAAAGACAATTACAGACCAATCTCCCTCATGAACATTGATGCAAAAATACTCAATAAAATACTGGCAAACTGAATTCAAGAACACATCAAAAAAATTATCCACCATGATCAAGTAGGCTTCTTCCCAGAGATGCAGGGATGGTTCAACATACAAAAATTTGTCAGTGTAATCCACCATATAAACAAACTAAAAGAAAAAACCATATGACCATCTTATTAGATGATGAAAAAGCCCTTGACAAAGTCCAACACCCCTTCATGATAAAAGTCTTGGAGAGATCAGGAATACAAGGAACATACCTAACATAATAAAGGCAATTTACACCAAGTCGACAGCCAACATCAAATTAAATGGAGAGAAACTCAAAGCAATTCCACTAAAATCAGGAACAAGACAAGGCTGTCCACTCTTTCCATATCTATTCAGTTTAGTACTTGAAGTTCTAGCTATAGCAATAAGACAACAAAAAGGAGATTTGCAGATGATATGATAGTGTACATAAGTGACCCTAAAAATTCTGCCAGGGAATGCTTACAGCTGATAAACACCTCCAGTAATGTGGCTGGATACAAGATTAGCTTAAAAAAAATCAGTAGCCATCTTTATACAAATGATAAATGGGCTGAGAAAGAAGTCAGAGAAACATCACCCTTTACAATGGCCACAAATAATATAAAAAGTCTTGGAGTAACTCTAACCAAACAAGTGAAAGACCTGTATGACAAGAACTTTAAATCTTTGAAGAAAGAAATTGAAGAAGATATCAGAAAATAGAAATATCTCCCATGCTCGTAGATGGGTAGAATTAACACAGTAAAAATGGCAGTCTTACCAAAAGCAATCGACAGCTTCGATGCAATCCCTACTTTTCCATTTTAGAAAGAAATGATGGATCAGATGTCCATGTGACTAATTCTACCTCTTGATTCTATTTTTTCTACAACTCTGTTTCACAGGGTGTGGGGAGTGGATTCTGTTTAATAAAAAAAAATCAGTATTTCTGAGCTAGATTTTATTTAACACAAGGCTCCTCTACTAAGATGATGATGTATGTGTCATATGAGTCTGACGTGGAGAAAAGTTCCGTCTACAGGTGACTCAAAAAACTTGGAAATGAGCTTTCAAAGGAGCCACAGCTTGGCACTCCTCTACTGGCCTATGGTAATACTATTGAAGAATGCCATTTCCTCTCTAGCAGTTCAGAGTGTAAGAAAGAGCTCATTTGAGCAGTGGAGAAAATGAAAGGCCTCTGTGTGTTATTGAAGAGGTCTTTCCAGATGTCTGTAGTTAATGCAGACATTCAGAGCCATCATCTGCCCAAAGAACAGACACTGTAGCTGCACTGATATGTTTTGTTAACGTTCATATTTCTAACTGCGCTGAGTATTCAAGGGATGCCATAGCTCTTTTAATCTCCAAACAGAATCTTCCCTGTGTCACCTGCTTTAAAAGAGAGCCAAAACCCAACCCAAATTTGATACTGACTTTCCCCTCTTAATTGTTAGAGAGCTACATTTCATTACTTTAAACAGATTCAATAGAAGGCATCCCATCTTTGGAGTCAGCAGTTTAAGCCTTCAGTTCTCGAGGCCCTTACGGTTTCCCTGGGTTCCGTTGGTGTCAGCCCTGTGAACAGTTTGCACTTATAAGGAAGACAGTACATCACTGTGGTGATTCCTTGGGCTTTGGGAGAGAGCTTGATTTCAAATTCTGGTTCTGTTACTCACAACCATGTCACTTTGCCAAACTCTAACTTCTTTAAGTCCACTTTCCAAATCTGTGAAAAGAAGATGACACCACCGCCTACCTCACAGTCATTGGGAAAAGACCATTTTTTCAAACATATTAAGGTATACAGTGATTAGCACAAAAGTTAAAACTACAGAAAATGTTGGCTTGAATTGTTGGTAGTTATGAACTAGAAAAAGAATATTCCATTTCTTTTCTGCAACCCACACAGCAGAGCTATGATTCCTTTCAGTGTTCTTTAAGCTGGTATACTAGCTGTACGGAGCAAAGGATGCTTCTAGACCACAGCCTGGGTACTTGTTCAACCTGAGACGCTGTTAATCATTTTCCTGATGTCCTTTTAGCAACGCTCCACAGACTGCTACTTCATGCTGTTGCAATGCTTACAAACCCGGAAGAAACACAGTGAAAAGAAATATGCAGCTAAAGAGAGACAAGAACAATTTCAAAAACTAGATTCCCAGCCATAAGTCTTTAAAAAAAATTGCTATTGTCTCATATGTTTGTTTGTATAGACAGTAGCATACTTTTAGTGAAATGTTTAAAATCTTTGAGGGTACACATTCAACTTCTTCAAAGCCTTGCTGAGAAGCTAAGCATAAACAAATTCTCAATATGAACATATTTTCAAAGTCTTTTCCAACCAGTGAATACAAACACTACTCTATCTTCTATTTTCCCAGCCTCCCCATCAAATGAACTCTCTCTCTCTCTCTCTCTCTCTCTCTCTCTCTCTCACACACACACACACACACACACACACCCCACACACACACACACTTATTTCAGTACTGGAGACTGAACCTAGGGCCTTGTATGTGCTAGGCGAAAGCTGTACCATGAGCAGTATCCCCCAGTCTCCTTTTACTGTTTGCCCTGAGACAGTCTCACTAAGTTACTTGGGCTGGCTTGGAATTTCCTCTGCAGCCTAAGCAGGTCTTTGGTTTGCAGTCCTACCATGTCAGCCTCTCACGTAGCTGGGATTACAAGCCAACACCATCAGGCCTGGCTTAAATTGTAAATCATTTTACTGGGATAAACACAGACTAGCAGTAAAGTAGCTTTGCCTCAAGTTATTGGAAACTTATTCATATTTTAGAATCCCCAAGGCAGTTTTAAGCAGAATAATTATTGTATTCTTGGAAAAAGGAATCAAAAATGAGCTAAGCAGCAAAGAAAGGTTTGGCCTAAATTATGTCGAAGATAGGGAGATAAATCTTCCAGGACCTAAATTCCTGGGATCTAATCTCTAGCCACAGTCTCTTTCTTAAGAATTTTGGAGATAAGAAGTAGCCAGGCATTCATGTTCGCTGAGAAACTAGATTGGAACCACAGTCACCTGGGGCTGAAGGAGGGTCTTAGCCACTTGGAAGTACTTATGGAGGATTCTGAGAGACCACAGGGCTTCGCTGATGTTTACACAGTCGGTTTTCTGTGGATACTCCTTCCAGAGACTTCCACAGACATGGGTTCTCCCTAACTCTTTGAGACTCTAGACCTTATCTCCGTACAGTTCTGCTCTCACAAGCATCTTTCTTAGGCCAAGAGGAAGAGAGCAAAGTAGACCAGAGAAGTCTGGACAAATGAAACAACCCGTTTATTCTCTTCTTCCCTCTTGGCATACAACTCCCAAGTGAAACTTTCTTTGACCTTCCAAAATCAGAGAATAAATTTTGCTTCACAACATGTAAGCCAAAATGCACACCAGTAATAGAATATTATTCTAGGGGCAAACTCGCCACAGCAAAATGTTTTATGGTAGTTAGAATGAATAGTATTCTGTTAATCGGATGGTAAGGCTGACTTCCATAAACATTATGGTTGAGTACAAGAAACCAGGCAGAGCAGCGCAGCGGTGGTGCACGCCTTTAATGCCAGCACTCAGGAGGCAGAGGCAGGTGGATCTCTGTGAATTTGAAGCCAGCCTGGTCTACAAGTGAAGCTCCAGGACAGTCAGGACTATAAAGTGAAACCCTCAAAAAATAAAAATTAAAAAAAAGAAAGGAAAAGAAAAGAAAAGCAAAAGAAACCAGGTACAGAAGGATGAACATTACATGATTTTTTTTTAACATAAAATCCAGGAAAAGGAAAAGGAATCTGGATGAAGACTCCCATCTGGGGGTCTTCTAGGGTGCTGGTAGTTTTATTCTGGGTGCTGGATACACAACTGTGTTCTTCGTAAAAAAAAAAAAAAAAATTAACCAAATTATACATGTACCATATGTACAGTTTCTACATATTTCAATTCATCCAAAACCTTTTTAAAAATTGATGTGTGGAAAGGCGGTGACACTCGCCCCACTGGCCCACGGCCCTTCAGACTGTCGCTTGATAGCGCTTGCTTATCACTTAGTCCTTTCTGCAGTTCGTGATTGATGTCAGGCAAAAACCCTACAAGATGCTTCAGAACGTTCCATAACGACATCCCTGATAAGCATAATCAAGGGTTTATAATTTTTGCAGGCTAGTGACTTCCAGATGTCTGTACTCTTAATCTTGGAGGCTGATAATAGCTTGTTGTTATGAACTTCTCAAGAAATGGACTGTTCATGTCTGGATCATGTGAGCCAGCAGCTAAACTGTGTCCCTTGCGTGAATGAATCAGAAAAGACCGTGTTCTTTTTCAGCAAGATCACCGAGGCGATTACGGGCTGGCATGGGCATTGTGTACATTATTCAGTGATATGAAATTCCTCCCAGCTGTCTGATGTCACAGGGGAGGGGGAGAACTCCCATGGGAGGATGACACGGGAAGGCTACAAGACCTCTTAAGCCTCGCCATGCCGGCAGTTTTTGAACATTGTTCTTTATTTTTATGCAGGTTGGTTGACTTCTGAAGTCTTCTAGGGATCATTAAGGAAGAAAAGAAAGCAAGTGAGTGCCTTAGTTCATCTTTATATTTGTTTAATGAAAGAACAAAACTGGGCTTAAAAGTTGCTTTATGTTAGTGGTGATGTAGGAACCTGGACCTCTCCCAAGATCATCAAAAGGACAATCTTAAAACAGTTTTTAAATCTTTAAAAATATCCCTATGTGGGGCTCAGTCAGGAAAATGCTTGCCTTGAAAGCACAAGGATTTGAGATGGATTCCCGGGCCCCAAGTGAAAAGTCAGGTCATGTGATGGACTGGTGGGCTAGACACACAGATCCCTAGGAGCTTACTGGCCAGAAAACACAGCTTGTTTGTCAAAGTTCCAGACCAAACAGTCTCAAACAAAATGGAAGGCACCTGAGAACAGTGCATGAGGTTGACCTCTGACTTCCATCCAAACACACATGCACATGCATGCCTGCACACTTATGAGAACACATGCAATGTAGTTAGCGATACATATATAAATATTTAATATATAATATATTTATAATATGTAATTAATATAATCAATATGTAATATGTATATTCTTAATTAAAAGCTATAGTTAGAGGGAAGTCAAATCCAGTTTTTATTACTATTATTGAAAGTTACTAGAACATAATGTGGAGGTGCTCAAAATGCTTTAAACAATTTGGAGTCAGACTTTCTTTAGCCCATCAGCTCCCAAATAATGACATGGAGACTTATTATTAAGTATGAAAGCTTGGCCTTAGCTTTAATCTATGTCCTGCTACATGGCTTGTTACCTGTCCTCCATACTGTACATCCGACTCCCTCCATCTCTTGCTGGTGAAATCTGGTGTCTAAGATTCTTCCTGAGATCCTCTCTCCCTGGAAGTCCCTCCTATTTTCTCCTGCCTAGCTATTGGTCTTTCAGCTCTTCATTAAACCAATCAGAAGGCACCTTAGGCAGAGACACATCTTCACAGTGTACAAAAGATTATCCCACAATTCTCTTCCAAAATTCCTTCAAGTGGAAAACTGTATTTTGCCAAGAATGACAAGTTTCATGTTAAATCATTAAACAAATGACTCTGAAATAAACATATTATATAGTAGATTTCAGATTCCAAACCACTGGAAATAAGAAACTACTTTATACAGGTTCCTCTCTAGTTTCATTTAATGACAGATTAGCCACTAAATGAAGTAATTCATTCTTCTATATTTTAGTGAAACCATTTTAGTTTTGCCTTCAACTTCTGTTTATGTAACATCATAGCAGGCATCCTATAAAATGGAAGTAGAAGAGTATACCTGTGCAGTGTTGGATCTGGCAGAAGGATTTAAGTCATTGTGATTTCTGCTCTGCACTAGAAACACCTTCTACTTTCTCTTGGCCTCAGTTTCCACGTTTGCAAATGGCATCAATAATTTTTGTTCTGGCTAAATCATAGCATTGTCTGTAATTGTGTTATGAATGTTATTCATTCATTCATTAATTATTTTATTTATTTATTTATTTATTTATTTATTTATTTATTTATTTATTTATGTTTTTGGTTTTTCAAGACAGGATTTCTCTGGGTAGCCTTGGCTGTCCTGGAACTTGCTCTGTAGACCAGGCTAGAACTCATAGAGATCCGCCTGCCTCTGCCTCCTGAGTGCTGGGATTAAAGGCACATGTTAATACCACCATCACCCAGCTGTGGATGTTATTTTTAAAGTCAGTTTTAAAAATTGTCCCTAGTTACTTCAAATAGCAGGAGAGGGGATGGAAAGATTGTAAGAGCCAGCGGTCCTGGAGAACCAGATGGAAACATTGTCTTCTAGACATGATAGGACAGCTGCATTCATGAACTCACAGCAGGTGTGGTTGCACTCACAGCAGGTGTGCTTGGTTGCACTCACAGCAGGGGGTGTGGTTGCCTGCACAAGATCTTCACAACATCAAGCCAGTTACCATCCCAGCATGAGTGGAAAGAGACTCATGAGCCCCATGCTTAACTGATGTTTTTTGAGCAAGGAAGAGTCAGCTTTCTTTAAGAGTGTTGGTCTTGGCAAACTGACCACACTCCAGTAGATAGCCCACACCCAGAAGCATATGGAAAGTGCAAATTGGATTTGGAGGGTTATTAAATTAAAAAAAAAAAGAGGATAGAAAGTTGGCTCGGGCTGGGCGGTGGTGGCACACGCCTTTAATCCCAGCACTCGGGAGGCAGAGGCAGTCGAATCTCTGTGAGTTCGAGGCCAGCCTGGTCTACAAAGTGAGTTCCAGGAAAGGCGCAAAGCTGCACAAAGAAACCCTGTCTCAAACAAAACAAAACAAAACAAAACAAAAAAACCAAACCAAAACAAATACACAAAAAAAAAAAAACAAAAAAAAAAAAAGAAAAAAAAAAAAAAAAGAAAGAAAGTTGGATTAGGAGGGAGGTGAGGCAGAATGTCAGGAAGGAAGGAATGAGGGGTAAAAATGATAAAAAATACATTTGCAAAATTCTCAAAGAATTGATAAAATATTAAAAAGAAAGAAAAATACCCCCTCTTACTCCACCTTTCCTCTCCTCCCAAATATTGTTCCCTTTGGACTCTTGGCTGTCTTCACGGCTAGTACATCTGTGCTTCTCATATGTGTGACCATTTTACATTTCTAAAAATGCATACATTAAAAGTGCCCAAATAATAGCAAAGTAATAAAATGGAAAGAATTTATAAATGAAGAGCCCTTCTGCACAAAACACCACTTCCCTTCTAAAGCTGGCTTGAGCCAACACCAGGGCTGGCACCCCACAGGACAGCCAGTTCACTTAGGAACTGCAGCAGTAATTGTCTTAGTTTCTCCCTCCCTCCCTCCCTCCCGCCTCCCTCCTTCCCTCCCTTCCCTCTCCCCTCCCCTCCTCCTTCTTCTCTCACACACACCCTCCGAGAAGCACACGTCTTAGTCATGGTACAAAGGTACAATTTGCAAGAGTGTAACTGTTACAAAGAGGCTGAGAATTAAAGTCCCCAAACTTGACTTCTAAAAACTGTCAATCAATCTCCCGCTTCCAGAAGCAGATACCATGTCTGATGAGGGCACCTGTATGAGTGAATAAGAGTTGAGAGTCTGGGAGAGCCTCAAGTCTCTCAGCTAGCCCACAGCTCTCCATCCCAGCAGTGTGGTGGGAGCCAGTGAGAAGTTGTCCTCCAGCCCACTCTTGGCTGTGGGGGAACAGGCCCACTTCATTAACTTTGAACAATCTTCTCTGAATTTCCTTATTCAGAGCAAACATAAAGGTTCCTTTCTGTACAGCCGAGACTTCCAGGTCAAAGGCTGAGACGGTCTGTGGAGTCTATTTATTTCTCCCGAACCAGAGCTTGGTCCTTCACAAAATCCTAAAGCTCACTGAATGCTGAAAACACTTCACAGCTTGTCTGTTTATTGTTTTGGAACATGGAACAATTTCATGCAAAGCGAAATAACACCTAATGGGCTTGCTCGTCAGGTCAGATTGCCAAGACTGTCTTGCTTAGTCAGAGCCAAGGACTTACATACATTAAACATGGTATCTTCAAATGCTTCTGCCAAAAGGACCACCCTGAGCCATATCTGGTACACAAGATCTGTTCTCTGGGCCTCCAACCACAAGAAGTGACCTGGAGTGCCCTGCTGACCTCGGATGACGTAAAAGATCCAAGGTCATGGATCTTGAATGGCTCAGTGGTTAAGAGAACTCACTGCTCTTCCAGAGGACAGTTCCCAGCATACACACGGCACCTCACAACTGTCTGTAACTCCAGCTCCAGGGGGTCTGATGTCCTCTTCTGGTCTCCAAGACACTACATGGTACACAGACATACATGCAGGCAAAACACCCATACACACAACATAAAAATACAAGCTTTTTTTTTTTTTTTTGTAAGAGAGAAGAAGGAGGAGGCCATCTTTTGGAACCTAACCGGCAGGAAAAAGAAAACACTGTAGGCTTCGATTCCACACAGCTAGCTACTAGGTATGTGAACCAAGAAAAGCAGGCCAGCCAGATGATGCAGGGGTGAAGGTGCTTGCCATCAGAGTTCAATCTTGGGGACCCACAGAGCAGGAGAAGAGAACTGATTCCTACAAGTTGTCCTCTGACCTCCACATTCTGCAGGGATGTGTTCACCCCTCCAATAAGTAAATGTAATAGGAAATGAAAAGAAAAAAATCTCTCAGCAAATAACCCTGAACTTTAGGGCAGTTCCAGCTCTGCATCATTTAGGGCATCATTCATGGATGGATGGAAGTTCTGTCCCTGTGTGGTAGGTGAGAAAAGTGTCTATGCTCATGCTTGCTGAGGGCAGAAAGTCCAGGGTCAGAGCCATTAACCCCAACAATCTCTCAGGGCCTTTTTCTCTGTCTTCCTTGCATATTTGAATGCTTTATGGTTGGTTGAGGTTTTTTTTTTTTCTTTTCTGTATAGAATTCATTGAAAGTTGATTCCCTCCATTTTCTCATTTTAAAAAGAATTCTCTCATGAAAAAACGTGCTTTGTGAGTCAATTTTAAGACAAGCAGGCAGAACTGACGGGCTGTTTTGTTCCACCTTGAAAAGTATTTGACACTGCTTGCTGAGGAAATCGTATTTTCTTAAAATGTCACGGCTCATTTCTCCCGGTCTTTTTATGGAAAAACTGACTGTGAAGGCCTCACAGTAACCAGCTTTTCACCTGCAGAAGTGGTTGGGATCCAGGCAGTGGGCTGCTGAAGGATGAAATGATACGTCCTCTTTCGAGAGTAGAGTGGAACACAACATGCCTATGGAAGCATCTCAGAAACTCCTACAGCACAGGGTACTCATGTGGCACCCTCATAACCAGAGATGCTGTGGTTCATCGCCAGTGTCACTCGGAGCTCAGGAGCCTAGTTCCTGTTGCTGTGGTAGGATAAAGGCTGCTACTTAAAATAGTGAAAGGGTCACATGCTCTCCCTGCCAAGCACGAAACAGAAGCTCACTTGTGCAGCTCCTTTCTGGTCATCCTGTTTCTGTTCCGGAATAATCGGCTTTATGAAAAGAGTAGGCAGGAGCCCGGCCATGTGTTCCCATCCCCCACCTCCAACCTCACATCTCTTTGTTCTTCTTTCATCCTAGAGATAGTTCCCAGCAGAGGCATGTCCCCAGTTTACCTCAGAATAGCTCTCCTCCCCGCTTTGGGAAAGGCATCCAAGTCATCCTAGGAACCAGGGTTTTGACTGACAGGATGGCATTCCTCCCTAATGAGAAGGGGGAGCTTTGGGCTTGTTGTTCTCACTGATGAATTAATACGGTCACTAAGCAACCACTTCTAACTGCAGTCCAGATCTAGCAAGACGAGAAAGAATGAGGCCACTAACCCCCCAGTCTTTGTTCATTACCAGCTCATGGCTTTGTCTGAGCAGACGGTGAATATGCAAAAGTGTCCCCAAATATACTGTCACGGTAATGATGCATTTCAAGACAGAGTGAGAGAAGATAACAATGGCCTTAAAGGAGGCTGAGTTCACTTCCTGTAGCTCTAGCAAATTGTTCAAGAGGGCAAATGGGCGAGAGGGGACCACCATATATAGCATGGGTTCATTCCATTTAAGTTGTGTAACAATCCTGGATGGATGATTAGCTTTGTTTACAGATATCAGACACAAAACTCTGAGAGGCGCAGTGACTAGGTCAAAATCATAGAGAAAATAAGCAGCTGCATCAAGCCTGGGTCCTGGTGCTCTGTGGTGTAAAGTACTCAGCCTCCCTTCCTGCTACAGAAGCTGCCAGATTTCTGTCCTATAAAGGAAGTGAGCTGGCCAGCTGCACAAGCAACAGTGTCTATTAATAACTAAATATTTGCTAATTTAAAAATCCAGTCGAATTGCTCACCAGGTAATCATGATTTAATTTCTTCCTGGACAGAGTAGCTTAGCATGAATGGTATGCTCTGGTCAGTGCTTATGTTTATGTGCTGAGCATCCCTGGCCCAACACAGAAAGGATGAAGAGAGAATGAAGTCACATCTTCCTAGTAGCATGAGAACTACATTCTCTAATTCCTTAATTCCTCTAACACCCGCCATTCCCAGGTCCTCTAGACAATGGTATACAGGCACCTTCTGGACCTCCTTTGCTGCCTAGAAATCACTCCTCTTCCTCAAAGATGCTTCCCAATAATGCCATGATTCTTCCCAGCCATCCACTGCTCCCCTCTCAGAGCAATCTGTGTGGCGTGGAAGCCACCACTCAGACATTCATTTGTTGGTGGAAGTTGTGTGGGTAGAACATTATTAGTTAGAAACGTATTAAGGACTTCACCAACTGCCCAAGTCAATTGGCACAGAACGTAAAGTCTGTCTTGGCCCAACTTAGGACAACTCTGCAGGGCCAGAGCTTCCTTTGGCATTCCTGAGGCCATCATTAGGCCTGTGCCACAATTTAACGTCTCTTCTCATTCTGCTTCCTCCCACAGCACTGATCTCAAGGACAGCTGGAAGCTCACTGACTCTTGGAGTCTACTTCCTAAGGAGTTTGAAGAGCCACATTGCCCCCTAGACCGTCTCTGCACCTGCCTTGCCTCTTAGAATGTGAACTCTGTAGGGGAAGAGTGTCTTATTTGTTCAGTAACCTGAGCTTGGCGTGACACAAGCCAATCATCATCGTATCTGTAAATATGATGCCCTAGTATCTTTTGGCTATTACCATGATACTGCATTCCCTCGAGAAGATGCCTTCCTATTATCCCCCTCAAGCAACTTCCATTACCCAACTGAGAGTAGCATGAACTCCTTCCTTCTCTCCCAAATCTGCTCTCACTTGACCAAAGTCAAGCTTTGTGGTGTTGGTCCTCAGGAGCTAGTGAAAAGCTAGGAACAGAATCTGTGCCAGCAACAACCCCCACATGTGGCCAGAGGTAATGACTCCAGAATAGGAGGACCCTGTATGCTGAAGCTACTTCCAAATATAGATTACTTTTCTTTTAATTTATTTTGGTTTTAACCCAATTTTAAAAATCCTGTGTCAGGTTCGAGAGTGTGTCACTTGCATACCTAGCTAGGTGAGCCCGAGGGACAACTTGTCAGCAGCCATATTGTCCTCCTAGATGGAGGAAATGTCATAGAGAGTTGGGGCAGTGAGATAACAAGCTGAGAAACTTGGAAAATGCAGAATTCATTCCCTGAAGTCATTTCAGAGGCATTGGGTTCTTTTCTTCAAGGAAGGGAAAAAGTTGCACGCACAGAAAAAGAAGGAATGAGCAACTGTCTGTGGGATTCCAGTATCCTTGGCACCTGTGGGTCTCATGGCATCTCCTGAACTGCTTTGATACTGTTATGTCATAGTCTTTTGTATTATTGGCCAAGTTACACTTTTGATCCAGCCTAAGTCAGTGAGAAGTGTGGACAGCTTTCTTTGTGGATTGGAACTCTAAATCCAAAGAAACACTGAGAACAAGGTCCTCCTCATACAGAGGGCATGCCTCTTCTCTTGACTCAGTTCATATCGAGTTCAGAGCCGTCCCCTCTCCTGTGATCCTGGAGACCTTCCTTTTTGGTGCGGCCAGCTGTGTTTGCATGAACACCACCATCTACATAGTCACCAGTGAGGAGAAACTGACTCTTAAGGTAAACAGAATAGATACTAGTTTAGAGATTCTCCATGTTCCTTTATCTTCTGCTTACTCATTTTGACCCTTCCCTGCTCATGGGTAAGACCTGCGGCAGCCACACAGCACCATGGCTTGCTTACTCTTATGTAACAGAAAATTCTGGAAATTTGGAAACAGTAAAAGCTGACTTAATTCAGCAATCAGAATGTCCAGTCCAAGAGAGCAAGCAAACCTCTGAACCTGGAAAGACGTACAATGCTTTCTCCTTCCAGCTGGAAGCTAGCCCTGGAGAACTGGGCAGTGGTCAGGCAGCTTCTTCCCAGTGCATGAAGGAAGGCAGAGGGAAGAAAAGGCCCACTTCAGTTGGAAGTCATACCCTAGTGCTGGCTAAAGCTGGCTCTTGATGTCTTCAGGGTGCTTTTAAAGGCTCCTAACTGGATAGTACCCTCCACAGTGGTTTTGGGTTCCAGTTTAGGGCAGCTCTGCCTGGAGGTCTGGCTGTCATTTCTTCTTCAGTCACCAGGCATGTGTACCCAACTTCTTGCTGTTAGGATCTCTTAGACACTCCCAGTGACCTTTAGGACACAATCCATGATAATCCAACCCATCTCTGGTCTCATAGTCCATTGACACAACTCCACTTAGCCCTCATCTCCAACAGGCTTGCAGTGCTGGGCCACCCAGCCACACCTCAACAGCTACCAAAACAAGTGGTCGGCCAGACTCTCCCTCTGTGTACCCTGAAGGAGAGTAACAGGAAAATGGCCACAGGACACCTTAGAAAAAGACAATAAAAATCATAAAAGAACAGAGGGGGTATAATGAAAAGTCAGTGGGTTAGACCCCGGTCCCCAAATGTAGGGACTCATAAATAGCACCCTTTGGAGGGTGAGGATGCACCCAGCATGGGGGTGGGGGAATTTGTGGCACTATCCACCTAAGGCCGCCCCACAGAATTTTCTTTCCTCCCCAATCTCTAGGCTCTCTTTAGTCTCCTGAGTAGTGAGCAGGCTCCAGAGTCCTGAGACGTGCTCTCTGAAGTTGCCTTTGAAACACACCTGGAAATTTCATTCTCCTAAAAGTGTTTCAGACAGACTGAGTCTGGGCACCTAGTCAAAGCGTCAGTGCAATGCCTGTTGCAGTTTATGGATATTGTCTATGGCTCTGGTTGCTGATATGCACACCCCAATGACTTCTCACGACTTAAGACAAAACCACCCAGCTCAGTGTGTATTTACCTAGAAGAGAAAAATCAGAAAGAGGACAGACTCCCAGACTCAGCTGTGAGGGCGAGCACTTTTTTCCCATGCTGCTTACAGAACTTGAGGACTGGAGGAGAGGAAGTTCATGACCACTCTTTTCTCTTCTGGGGAGTGAAGAGGGAAGGGCCCGGAAAACGGTCCTTATGCTGCTTCGGAGGGCAGCAGGGACGAACGCAGGACGAATAGCTGAGAATTTTCCTACCTCCTTCTCTCTCTCTCTCTCTCTCTCTCTCTCTCTCTCTCTCTCTCTCTCTCTCTCTCCATCCCACCGCCATCTTTCCCGCTTCCTGTGTGCAGGTACATGTGCTCACGCACACATGCACATGGAGACCAACAGCCAACCTCCGGTGCTGTTCTTTAGGCACTATCCGTATTTTATTTTTTGAAATGAGGGCCCATCTCACCCCCAGCCCCAAACTCACCAAACAGACTATGCTGGATGGCCAGTGAGCCCCAGGAGTCATCTCCCCGGTTCTGAGAACTTGCCACAATACCCAATTTTGTTTTCTGCTGCTTTATTTTCATTATTGTTGTCTTTTTTTTGTCTGTGTTCTGAAGACTAAAATCTGCCATTATGCTTGAGATGTAAGTATTTACTGATCGAGCCACCTTCTCGGCCTTTAAAAAAAGGTTTTGGTCTTGGTTTTTCAAAAGTTTACTTGATGTGTGTGTGATACAGTGTGAGTATGTACAGTGACTGCATGTGGAGATCAGAGGCCAACTTCCTACAGTCTGTTCTCACTTTCCACTGCTGAGATGAAGCCACACACACACACATAGCCAAGAAGAATGGACAGCTGAATTAAAAAAACATCAACAATTTCCAGAATTTAAAATCCTGAATCATGACATGACACTAGTGGAATTCAGGTGTTTCTGGTACATGGACTGCTCTCACCCAATGTGAGGTCGAACTATTGACCTTGTGTACATCCTACTTCACAAATGAGTCTGTCAGATACGCTAAGCCTATAGGCTGAAGATGATGCCCCAACACCGCGGAGAAACCTCAGGTGACTGTCCAGGCAGCTGGCTGTTTCTGTCAACTCACATTTTTTTTTTGGAAGCTGCTTGCATGCACTTCCTGTTTTTATTTTTTATTAGGTAATATTATTTCCTTCTTGGGTCTCTGAGAGAGTTGAAGATTAGTTAGTTATAGTTGAAGATTAGTTAGGATAGAAAGTGAATTAGGTACATTTTGGACTTAGCAAAATAGGACAGATAATGGAATTATTTTCTCTGAGTTTGTCAAATACAAATGGACTAGACATTGTTTAGGTATTTATTGCTTGTATATATTGTATATAGTTATTGTACTTTTGTATATAGTTTTCTTATATTAGTTTAACCACATTCCACCTGTTCAAGGAGGGTTTGCCTTGTTTCTGCCTGTTGCATACTCCACGCCAACCAGCTCTGAGCCCCCAGTGATTCTCTGTCTCCATCCCTCGTCTCCTGAAGGGGTGGCTGCAATTCCAGACACGTGTGCTTCATATGTGGGCTCTGTGGATGGAGTTCAGGCCCAGGTTCATACAGGAAGTATTCTTTACCCACTGCGCCATCTTCCCCGCCTTGTTTTGGTTTTTGAGACAATTTCACTCTACAGCTCAGGCTGGTCTCAAGCTCATGAAAATTCTCCTACTTTTTCAAGTCTTGGGATTACAACAGTGTGAGCCAGGCATTTCTTTCTTCTCTCTCTTCCTGTCTTCCTCCCTCCTCCTCCTCCTTTTCTTGCATATGCTTTATCACTCAGCTTCATTTCCACCCTTGGCAGAGAAATACTTCTGTAATCCCCAGCTTGTGTTCTTTCATTGGGTGACCAAGGACATGGACTCCAGAGCCAGGCCAACCTGGGCGTGGATCCAACATTGTGACTGAGGAGCTGTGCCACCTTGGGCAAGCTTTTCACTTCCTTGAACCCCAGGCTTCCTTCAGTACAGCAAAGAGGTCATGACCTTACATGTACACCTGTCACAGTAACATGGGGCCTTAGACATAAAGGGAGTATATGCAGTGACTGGCATTTAGCGAACTTTCTCTCCATAAGAAACAGAACTTTTCGTGTCAACCCCACCAGACATTGGTCTTCCAGTAAACTAGGGTAAGAACTTGGAAGGGAACACACGCACTGAAGGACCCGGGTCAAAATTCCAGCCAAACCTCTCAAGCTGAGCTGCAGAAGAGTTGGTGGGGTAGATACTGATACATCCAGCGTTTCAGCGTCTTCAGGTGAGGACTTCAGAGTCTTTCCAACGAATGCTATGACGTCAGTGGTTTCATAGGAAGAACTCAAGTGAGAAATGTCTCTCTCTGACTTAGCTGTGGTTGCCTGTGACACAGAGTGTAGCTCTCTGTCATAGGAAAGAAGTTTGGCCACAGAAATTCCAGAGCTTGGAAGGTATTGCATGATGACAGCTCCACACATGCGCACACAGTCTTCCTGAGCTCCAAAGGTTCCAAACTGAGGATTTCGCCTCAGGTTCTCTCTGCCCTTTTCTTGCTCACACTTGGGCTCTCTTTGGGGTGGCCTTTGGCCAGTTCCTCAAGTTACTCAAATCATTATTCTCAAAACCAAGTTCAAATGCTTCCTCTTTCCCGGCTGTCCCTCAAACTCTTACTGCGCCCTCACCTCACTTTGCCTCTCCTGGCCCATTCCTCAGAGTGACCTCTGTGACCTTTGTGCTTCGGAAGGACAGGACCAGGTCCACTCACCCTGCACCCTGTCCACTCCTTCAAGCCCTGTCTGGGGTCTTGCCTGGAGCATAAGGTCACTAAATATTAGCTGAACTCAAGTGGGACCACAAGTCCCGCATTCTTAGAGAAACCATGAAGCAGGCAGCTGGAAGGAAATGGAAATTGCACAGCTAGCCATTTCAACACTGACTTCAACAGCTTTCCTGTCTGTTTTGCCCTGCGGGCATCCACGCCAGTGTCCGTCTACGAAAGCCAGGTGGCAGGAAAAATTTGGCAGGTTAGACTGTCTGTCAGGCTCCTGGTAAAGCAAACAGAACTGCCGTTGAAGCAAGCTGGAGACTCAGTGTCAGCTCCCACATCTCAGGATGGATGATAAACGAGGCTTCCATCCCACCTCCTGGCCCTCACTCCTTTTCCCTCTGGGGCAGGCAGTGTCTGCTGCAAAGAAGACGCTATGCGCAATCTGTGGGGTTGTTACTGAACATCTACGCCGGAAGTTGCCAGTTGTTTGGGCCAGTAGCCACCTTGCCCTCCCTCGGTATTAGAGATCCCAGTGGGGTAATGGCCACTCAGCGTAAAGTCTATGCTGCCCATTCCCCCCCTTGCAGCTCAGTCTAGCTGCATGACTCTTAGACTACAAGCACTGGCCCATGGACCATGAGTGGAAGCTAGCATTTAGTGACCTTTTGCTCCAGGCAAGACCTCAGACAGGGCTTGAAGGGTGCAGAGTGAGTGGATGTGGTCCTGTCCTTCAGGAGCACAGAAGGGCACAGAGGTCACTCTGAGGAATGCGCCAGGAGAGGCAAAGTGAGGTGAGGGCACAGTAAGAGTTTGGGGGACAGTCGGGAAAGAGGAAGCATTTGAACTTGGTTTTGAGGAGTGCTTAGAATAATGATTTGAGTAACTTGAGGAAAGGCCACCCCAAAGAGAGCCCAAGTGTGAGCAAGAAAAGAGCAGAGAGAACCTGAAGTGAAACCCTCAGTTTGGAGCCTTTGGAGCTCAGGAAGACTGTGTGCGCATGTGTGGAGGGAGACCGTGTGCGCATGTGCCTGACGGATAAAGCTGGCGGGGAAGTTGGATGGGTGAGAGAGAAGGATGGGAAAGTAGTTTAAATTAGCTGATAGCAGAATTTTCAGTCTACAATAAGGGTCCCAGGCCGTACTGTGGAGGAAGTAGGGAGTCAAGGAAAGGTTTTGAAAGAGAACAACACAATAGATTTCCATTTCTACCCTATTTAAAACAAACAAAAACAGTATTAAATGGCTGTTATCCTAGAAGAGACAGTCTACAAGAAGTCATCAATGGAGATAGCCTAGAGGCATTTCCAGCTTTCAAAGAAACATTCTGTTCTTCCCAAAGGGAAATACTCTGAGCAGGCAACAACCAATTTGTTGGCCTCTGAATTGGCTTAGCTGTGGCCGAAGCTGCTCTGGAGGAGGCTCTAGAGACCTGTACAGCAAAGCCTACTAGCCTTCTCCTGGAGCAGGGCAGCTCTATCTGGCTGGTCAGGAGGACTGC
Organism: Peromyscus aztecus; assembly: GCA_902168405.1. Classification (NCBI taxonomy): domain Eukaryota; kingdom Metazoa; phylum Chordata; class Mammalia; order Rodentia; family Cricetidae; genus Peromyscus; species Peromyscus aztecus. The sequence goes on from CABHPQ010190549.1 coordinate 22,824, forward strand.
TGGGGTGAGGCAGAATCATCCTTGTGGGGAGCTCAGGCGGCTGGAAAGCTGACCTCTTCTGGAGGGATGAAGTGGGAAGCTGGGGTCCCTGACTGGCAGATGGCCACATCCTTCACGGCACTTCTCTTGCCACCTAGTGTTTAACCAGCTGAAGAGCCTTAGGGGCTGGGAATACACTTCATTTTACTACAGAAAACATACCTTGTTTGGTGTTCACTGAAGACTGGATTCGTGGAAAACTGTGAAAGAATAAAATGATGCTTTGTGCACAGGAATACAATTAAGTCACACAGGTTTCATTTGCGACCAGTGATTTGAGAATTTTAGAAGATAATTGAGTAAAGATAGTTTCATTTCATAGACTGCAACAATATATTTCTGAGTAATAAGGTCTCTTGCTATCTAAAGCAGCAACTCTAGAGTTCTTCCCTCACCCTTTGTGAAGGGTCTTTTTATGTAGCCCAGGCTGGTCTCAAACTCAAGATCTTCCTGGCCTAGCCTTCCAAGTGCTCTGTTTAGAAATGTGTACCACCACTCTCCACTTAAAGCAGCTATAGAAAGCAGTAATTTTGAACACTGCTCTAGAACCCAAGTTTGAAAGATTTTATGTATGAATATATGAAATATAAATATATACATACATATATTATATATGAAATCTGTATACTGTAACATTCCATTTGTCTGGGACCATCAGGGGAACGAGGCATTTCAGAAGAATAAAATAGTCAAGTATCTAACTCAGTGGTTCTCTTAGGAACTGAGACACCACTCAGTGGCAAAATTACAGTTACGAAGTAGCAATAATAAATGTATGGCTGGGAGTTCCTAAGACCATTGGAAATAGGTATTTTCTGATGGTCATGGCCCACAAGTTGAGAACTGCTGATCTAACTCATATTCACCGAGGAACTCAATCAAGACTGTGAAATTGATGGACAATTTGTCCACACCTCTTGGGTGCCCATGTCTTACAGAACATGAGTGCGGTGACTATCAGGTCCCAGTGGCCATGCTGACTCAAAACATCATTGTGAAGACTAGTTACCAGGTCATTCTGAACTCTACCTTGCTCTCTGAGGCTGCCAAAGCACATTGACTCTTCACTCATTATCTCTTCACTCAGAGGTCCAGTTGTGGTGTTTTAATTGTTAGCCATTGGTTCCACCTGCATAGTTTTTTTTTTTAATTTACGTGTAATGCATGTGTTTACACTAGTGTAGGTGGGTGCCTGAGGAGACTAGTGAGGGCATCAGATCTTCTGGGGCTGGAGTACGAGGCAGTTGTGAGCTGCCTGATGTGGTTGCTGGGAACCAAACTTGGGTTCTGTGGAAAAGCAGCGACAAGGGCTTTTAACCACTGAGCCATCTCTCCGGTGCCTCCTAGTCCACCTCTGGTAGTCCCTTGTACAAGAACCTGAGGATGCTTTGTACTCTGTGAGACCCACATCTAGTGTTGACGCTGGAAGTCTGGACCTCAGAAAGGGTCAGCTTTGCTTATTCTTGCCTTGATTAGCCTCGCTCCCTTGCAATGTAAACTCAGAAGATTACACTTGAGATTCTCTCTTCCTTGCGTTCTCCATGTGACCTGGAATAAGTTAGCATTCGGGTCCCAAGGGAAAGAATTCTTCCAGGACACTGTGGAGATAAGAGCTGACGTCCAGGAATATGTGCAAATTCTCTTTCCTTTTAGGAGAAATAAATGCCCAAAGTATCTCTCAGAAGTGACGTTGGTTCTAGAAATCAAGTGTCTCTGGTTAGGGCTGTGCTGTTCAATATCGTTAGCCTTTGAGAATCTGGATCCTTCTGGAAAACAGCCTCTAGATCCCACAGCACCACAATAAAAGCATAACTTATAATCTTACATAATAAAAGTCAATTTGTGTGTATGTTTGTGTGGATTTGTGTGTGAGTATGTAAGTAAGTATGTGTGTATGTGAGTGTGTGTGTGTGTGTCAGCATGTGTGTGAGTACGTATGTAAGTATGTGTGTATGTGAGTGTGTGTGAGCATGTGTGTGAGTATGTATGTAAGTATGTGTGTATGTGAGTGTGTGTGTGAGTATGTGTGTGTGTGTGAGTGTGTGTGAGTATGTGTGTGTGTGTGAGTGTGTGTGTATGCGTGAGTGTGGAGGCCAGAGGTCAACCTTGGCTGTTGTTTCTTGGCCCTGCCTGCCTTGTTTTTTGAGACACTGTCTCTCACCTGGACCTGGGGCTCACAGAACTGACTAGTTGGCATCCCTCAAGCCAAGAGACCTGTCCGTCTCTGCCTCCTCAGTGCTGTGATTACAAGCACACGCAGCCATGCTCAGCTTTCTTCCTTCCTATCCCCTTTCCTTTCTTCCTTTTTACAAGAATTCTGAGGACCAAACTCAGGTCTTCATGCTTGCAAGGCGAGCACTCTACCAAGAGCACTCTCTCCCCAGCCTCATGCAATATCTTTATAAAAGAGTTTTGTTGTTTTGTTTTTATTGTTTGTTTTAGATTTGTTTATATTATGTTTGTGAGTGTTTTGCTCACTTGTCTTTCTGTGCACCACATGTGCTCTTGGTGGCTTCAGAGGTTAGATGAAGGTGTTCGATCCCCAACTGAAATTAGGGACCGTAGTAAGCTCTCATGTGGTTGCTGGGGACCGAACCTGGGTCTTCTGCAAGAAGAACTAGTGCTCTTAACCGCTGAGTCATTTCTTCGGCCTCTCTTATGCAATTTTCAGATTAGAGGCATGCAACTTGTAACACATGACCTAGGATTGCAACTGTAGCCCCCAAATGGCTTTAGGGACTTACACTGGTGCACAGATAGAGAAATAGAGGGGCCCATCAGGCTCACCCTTGCCCATCTGCATAATCGGGAGCTGTTAGCCTAGAGCTTGTACATAAACCAGGGTCCTGCTCACAGTCCAGACTTGGTAAGACTCCTGTGCTAGACATAAACTTGCAGTGGGAGCCACATCCTCATTGTGTAAATTCAGGTTAACCACAAACCAACCGAATGGCCTGTGTCTTACTGTACAAGGAACCAAGGAAAGGTTTATCCTACTAAAACATTCATGCTTTCTCAGCACAGAAACAGACCATTTAAAATCTTTCTTTTTGGATAAGGACCTCGGGAATTTCTTCTTATTGGCACAAAATGAAGGCTCTAAGCCTGTAGCTTAGAGGGCCACTGCTCCAGCATGCGCCTGAAATGTTGTTTGTTGTTATATAATTATATCTTAGTTTCTAAAGATGTTCTAGAAAGCCATCTTTAGAAAAGCTCTGGATCCTTCCCCCCAAAACCAGACAGAGCCATTTACAGAGGAAAGCCACATGGATTCCATGAATCATACCAGATCCACTAAGGAGAGTTTAAAGACTGAATTGAGGAAATGGTGGGCAGTAGAAATAAGCCTTTTATCTTGGAGATATAGTAAAAGCATCACAAATTAAACAGGCCATAGGGTAGAGCCGCTGAATCATAAGGGGTAAACGCAAAAGTCTTGTGGCTTGAGCCACTCCGCGACAAGCAATTCAGTGTGTGTCTTTGATAATGAGCCCTTCCTGCTGCCAAGTGCAAGTCAGGGAATTGATACAAGTGGGCTCACTGTTTCCTGTCCTGGGTCATTAACCTGCTTCAGTGAGAACTGAAGGAGCTGATATGTGCCACGTACCTCATTCTCCGAATCAATAAATAAACGTTGTTGGTTGGAAATACCAAGAGCGACCTTCTTCTCCTCTCCTGTTTTTTCCCTTGTCCTGAGACCTGACCAAGCGCCGAGAACAGGCCAGTGCACCTCCATTTACCCACCTGGTGTTTACTGAGCTCCCACTAAGTGCCGGGTGAAGTGCTCTTCTCGTCCTGGAGGCTCACTGCTGAGGATGAGAAAGTCCCAGTTTATGTCCAAGAGTTCATGCACCAAAACGATGATGAAGGAATTACAATTTTAAGTGCAACAAGGAAGGACAAAGGAAGACGAAGGAATGAAGGGCAGGTGAGAGTTGGCAGTTACTTATCATGGAAAGATCACAGAAAACTCTCTGTGGAAGGTGGCATGTTGACAGTCTTTAATGAGTTGAGGAATGAACTCATGAAGGATCCAGAAGAAGTATAGGGCAGAGGCAGAGGAAATGGCATGGGCAAAGGTCCTGAGGTGACAAATTCAGCAAGATCTTAGGAAACCAAAATGGGCAGGGTGGCTGGATCCCATGGAGCTTCCTGCGGCCCCAAGGAGTGCTGGGGTTGATAGGAAGCTGTCGGAGGGTTTTGAGTCATGCATGCCATATAAAAAAGATCATTGACTACCGAAGATTCCAGGAGGGCAAGAGCACAGAGGTCAATCTGGGAACTAATAAAGGGTAAGAAGCTCTGGGCTAACTGCCAGGTTTGAAGCACGCCTCTGCCATTGTTAGGCAGTATGAGCTCAAGCAAGTTCAATCACTGCTCTGTGAATGGAGGTATCATATAAGGGTCGCCACAATATGTAACTGGTGATCCCAGTGGTAGTGGTGCCTCTTGGATCCCATTGTGATTCCTGACTCTCTGTTTTGTCACGGGGAATGGTTTAAACAGTGCTCGGCATTGGGAAACACTCAGTGGCGTTCATGATCACTTGTGGCTGAGGTGAGAGATGATTGTAGTTTGATAGAAGGGTTAGTGGTGTGGCAGGGAGATAAATGCAGAAAACCAAAAGGATGGTTGATGAACGAGCCTCTCTGGCTCCCAAGGGCAGAACCCGCTTTGGTTGATGAAACCTAGGATTGTAGCTTTGTGGGGACTTCTTGGGAGAGCTTCTGTCTTATTCCATTCTGGAAATGAATTTCTTATCCTTTTCCTTCCCTAAAATATATGTTAAAGGGTGACTGAAAGGTTAAAGGGGGTCCTATGGTGTGATGGACCAGCCCCCACTTTTACGACCCAGGGTACCCTTGAGTAGGGAGAAGTGAGAAATATTAGCTAGAAAGAGATACCTAGACAACGAGAGGAAAGACAGAAACACAGGATAGCCTCGAGAGGGCCTGCTCTGAACTCACCAGCCCAGAACTTTATTCTAAAGGGCTTTTTATGACAATGTCAAGGGGAGGAGCAAAGGACCTCCCCCTTGCTAGGTACCGCCAAGTGTAGACTCTTCCAAACACCTGGTACTCAGGCCCGTGGTCCAGTCATCCTCTTCGTGCAGACTGCTGGATAAAGTCACTAGGAAACCTAAATGGGCTCCCACACTATGGCCCTCTAATCTAGGCCCAGGGCATTCATTCTAAGTTTTAATAGATGTTAGCTGCCATTGCCACCATGATCATCAGAGCTGTGCAAACTTCTAGCATTAATGATGTACATGCCTACAACTCCTTCGGGAAGAGATCTCAGTCTCTCTCCATTCTCATGAGGATGGCACCTGTTTCCCAGAGGCCTTTAGGAAATACTGTTCTTGGGCCATTATACCCTTGTTCTTGTGCCCTCAGGCCCCCTTCAAAGGCCCCCCAAAGACATGAGTAAGAAGTAAACCAACTAGGAAAAGAAACATCAGAATGTAAGGGAGGGCATGATTCAAAAGGTGTGATTCACAGTATAGAAGTTAAGTCTCCCATTGAAGGTCATAAAATCTGCTTATGTTTATCATTTGGCCCTAATGAACCTCAAACCCAAGGACTGGAGGTAGAGGGAGGTCCTGGAAGGTCCCAAAGCTGTGAACATCCAACTCCTCCAGATCTTCTTCAACCTCAAACCCAAGGACTGGAGGTAGAGGGAGGCCCTGGAAGGTCCCAAAGCTGTGGACATCCAACTCCTCCAGACCCTTTTCAACCTCCTAGACAGTAGGAGTGTGGGTGACTGCTCTACCCCCCCTGAATCTGAGGGCCTGGCCCTATTGCTAGAGTTACTCATCCTTAATGAGCTAACCTTCCCATTTTATTTGTTCTTGGGTGTGTGAGCCATATAATTTCTTCTTCACAAGTTGTAACAGTGAGATTCCAGCCAATCACGCCACATAAAAAGAGGCTGCCACTTTCTCACTCCCAGGGTTGGTAATGATTCTGGCTGTGAGCCAGGCCTGGAGGTGACTCGGCCCTTCTCTCTTGAGTTAAGAGGATTTTACTGTCTTCAATCCTGACTCAGAGTCGCTCAGAGCAGAGTGGGGAGCACAGGCGCTGTACCAGAGTGTCACCATATGGTTGTTGACATGCCCAAATGGTAAGTAAATAGGAGCTATTCCAGCAGGCCACCCTCCTTCCAGGCCTGCTGCAGCCACAGCCTAGTTCACACAATGGGCATCTGTTTCCCTCTTCCTCACCTGAGGGGTGCTGTGACCAAACGCCTACTTTCTCTTGAAAGCCTAACCAGGCTCTTTAAGACAGCTAGTGGTCTGGAGTCTAAATCAGTCATTGGCACCATCCCCAAGTCTCTAATACTGGCCACTTAGGCTCTTCTTAAGGGTCCTAACGAGAGGCCTGACCCAGGGGAGGGTGTCCAGCAAAACTCCAGAGTTACTGGGCAACTCTCTGTGTAGTTCTCCTTTTTTTATTTGAAATGACCATTCTGGGCCACACCAACGATCCTGGCATTTTAAATGCTAGCCATAGTCAATCAATAGACGTTATCCACCACCAACTAAGTGTCAGGCATGACTAGGCTTTGAGGACTGAGGGACAAAACACATAGCTCCTTTTGTTGAACTTTAAGGTGGCATTCTGGGGACTGGAAAGACTATGACAGTTGTATGTGTGATGTGTGACCAGTATTGGGCAGTGTCTTTAGTGTGAGCCCAGAGGCATCCAGGGATCACCTGAGAGGGGCCCCAGAGGAAGACGTGAGAAAGTAAATGCTTCCTACAGATTCAGGAGCCACCTAAAAATGGATGGAGAGATGACAGCATGTGAGGTGCATGTGTAACAAAGGTGGGTTGCTATAACAACATCATCCACCCTTTTCCTCTTCCTGGTCACACAGATGGAAGGCACTTCTCAGTCTCCCTGGCAGTTAGCTTTGCTTTTTTTTTTTTTTCTTTTTTTTTTTTTTAAATTCTAGACAGAGTCTCATGCAGCCTAAGGCTGACCTGGAATTCTTTATATGTAGCCAAGGATGACCTCGAACTTCAGATCCACCTGCCTCTACCTCCCCAGTACTAGGATTAGAGGTCTGCACAACCACACCCTGTTCATTTGGTCCTGAGGATGGAACCCAGGAATCCATACATGCCAGGCAAGCACTCTACCAACTAAGCTGTTTCCTGCAACTGTGTGTCAGTTCTGGCCAATGGAGGGTGTGCAGAGGTGATGGGTGGGCCTGGCCCATGGCAGCTCTCGGATGACCTCTTTACCTGGGGCACTATTTTAGCTTGTTGAGCCAGAGGCATCAGGTCACAGAGGAGCCCTGGTGGCACCGGAAGTAATTCCAAGTAAGGGAGCAGGTCATAAGCAACTGAGCGTGGGGAAGTGACCCACCCCCAGCCCACCCAAGCTATCTGCCATCCTTCTGACATTCCTCTTGGCTCTCTGTCTCTCCCTTATTCCAATCCCTCCTGTTTCTTGCTCTAACACCCCCACCCTGCCGGGCATGCCTCTGCCCCAGGCCTCTTTCTTGCTACCCCTCCTAGCTTTTCCTTCTTTCTGGGGCCGCCAGCCTTCTTATCCGTTTAGCCATGTCGTTGATTGCAAGTCCAGGGCAGAGGGCTTCACGAGCAGTGACCAACCGGGTGTGTGTTTGAATCTGCCCTGTCAGTACAACCTTGGACAACTGTGGACATATGCTTGGTCCCAGGCATCTTGAAAGTTAAACATTCACTCAGAATTGGGCCTTAGCCATCAATGTTCCAGTGATAATCAACTAATGAACTTGTTTCTTTCAAGCTGGTTGCTGAGTATATTGGAAGAAAAAGGACCCAGATGAGGACCCTGCCTTCCAGAAGCTTCCAGTCCATTAGTCCAGGACCTCTCAGTGGGTCTGAAAGCCAATTGGTAAAATCTGCAGCCCGATGGCTGCCTTTCCTTGCAGGCTCAGGAAGGGCTCAGGAAGCTGCATGTGCCAGGCAGTGTGAGGGGCTCTGGAGACTCCGTGTAGGTGGCTGCGAGGTGGAGTGAGACATCTGAAGACAAGGAAAAATGAGAAATGGCTCGTTTGTGCCGGTTGTGGAAACCCAGGAGGATGGTGAGCCAGCCAGCATGAAACCTGTTTATACTGTGGCAAAACTAAAGGATCCATGGAATTTCTTCTATGACAGCTTTTATAAATAGACGGGCCTGAATCTTTTCTGGGAAATGATGGTCGAATCATGGAGCTTCCGTGGACAGGTCCTGTAGCTTCGGAATTCTGTGGAGGCAAAGCAGTGAAAAGATATTTTCCTGATCTCTGGCATGTATAACGTGGTTCAGGTGCTGAAATGGTAACAGAGGCCAACGAATAAATGTTCTTTCAGGAAGCCAATCCTTGTAATAGAAAGGGGTTTGAGGGAGGAAAGAAGAGGTCATTAGGAAGGGGTGTGGGAGGGTACTTGCTGGGGTACCTTCTAGCTTCCTTAAGGAAGAAAGCCCTTGTGTTGTCGTGATGTCCCTGCTCACACAACTCATAGAACGCGGAAGCGTGCTTGTAACACCAGGAGCACTGCCTGGGTCTGCCTGTGCGCTGTGTGAGTTGCATGTCCATGGCAACGAGAATTAAGAGATTTAGAGCCAAAGTTCAAGGTTCAGGCTTGTGGATATTCTAGGGCAAAGGTCCAAGTCCATTTCCAGGTTGCTCTCTTCTACCATCAGGCTATTTACAAAATATCTAAATAGCAACACTAAAAAAACCTGACTTGATTGGTGCCCATCCCCATATATATATGAGACCATAGGTCCACACTGCACCAGCCTTGAAACACTTGACACCTAATTTCTTAACCATTATAGGATTGGGGTGCCAAGGAAAGGGACTCTGTCTATCTTTCTGTCTTTCTGTGATGAGACAAAAGATGTCATGAAGTCATAGTGAGAACGTACCCTCTGTAAGCCAGGGAAACAGGCCAACACTGTTAGCATCTTAATCTTCAACTTCTAGTCCCTATAACTATGAGGAAATGTATTTCTGTTGTTTAAACTGCTGCTGATGAGGAGGAGGAGGAAGATGACGATAATGATGATGATGATGATGATGATGATGAGAACAATTTCACCTCTTTTCACAAGTGGAGGAAGTGAGGTTCACAAAACCATGGGCCACATACAAGTTCACACAGCCAAGAACAGCTGCAGTAGGAGCAGAAATCTACATCTACATGGAAGGTCAAAGCCGAGGTCCTGCCTGCCACCCCAGATGCTCAGCACAGCCTAGACTGACCCCCTCTGCCACTGAGTTTCTCATGGCCAGTGGTGGCCCGGGTGACGGCTCTGGCTGCGGATTGTAACACTGGTGTGATCTTCTTGTGTAGAAAAGTAGCATCGTGTATTTAACAATA
>CABHPQ010190549.1:32323-52630 GCA_902168405.1 Peromyscus aztecus
CGTGTATTTAACAATAAAACAATACTGAGTTATAATTGTTTTATAGTTTTCAACATTCTTGAATCCATGCCATTTAATGCTGACCGCTGCTCAGGGTAGGTTAGAGATCACGAGGAACAACTTAGTCCAGATCAGCGCCTGATGTGTGATTGGTTGAGGAGTGAGCACATGACTAAGCTGGCCAATCAGAGCAAATGAGCCCCAGAAGGTTTGCAGCAGGGGTAGGAACCTGGCGGTTGCTCTCTGGCCTTATTGCAGAGCTGGTAGACTTGCCTAACTTGGGTACAGCTGGTCTGAGCATGGAGCCGATGCAGAGGAAAGTGTCCCTAGAGGAGAGGGTGTAAGGCAGGGCTCTGGCACATGGTCTGGGCACACAAGTCCAGCAGTGTCAAAATCAGGCTCTCCTGGGCTTCTCAGTCCATGGAGCTCAGAAATCTGACCATGCTTTACCCTAGCTTGAGTTGGGTTCCTGACACTTTATTTGGTTAAAAGTCCCCACTAGCAAAGAAAGTTAGACTGAGTTTGATGTCTCCTCATGGTGAACCTTATTGACCATTTCTTATTGTGGTTTCTGGGGGCGCAGAAATCCAATCCCAGAGCTTTTTTTTTAAATTTTTTAATTTTTTTAATCTTTTATGGAGTGGTGGAAAGTGATACAGATAATAACTGTACCATCAGATTCAATACATCATTGTGGACTAAACTGTATTCTTTTTTCCCCTTCCCAGTCTTTCTTGGTGGGAAGGGCAGAGGAACTGTCAGAACTGGGAAGAAGGGAAAGGAACTGTTCTGAGACACGGTGGGAAGGTGACCGGACCTCTGTGTGAAATACGTGTGGGGAAACTGTAATGCAACGCTAGGCACTGGGTGAGGAGAGGTCAGAAGTGAAAACGCAGCCTCGGGCGATACGCATGCAAGTGAAAGGCGACATTTCAGGAGCTGGAGCAGGGAAAGCGTTGCCCCACGGCTATAACTGCACGCAACACCCAGGGGACAGAGAGGCGGGGCTGGCAGGCTATCTGCTTAGCCCAATGTTGTCCAAGGAAAAAAAATTCTGACCTAAGATTTTCTGGAATGGAGCACCTTCATATACGTTCATATTATTTTGAAATTCACCATTACTAGAGAAACTTGCCTTTGACGAGTCTGATCACAGTAAGTTTCACTTTGAAAATAATTTCAGACTGCTGGAGAAGAGAGAACTTTTCACATGTAATTCAACAGGCTAAGTTTGGAATCAAAACAACACAACATGCCATCCCAAAGGTTAAGACTGAAATATCACGTCAGAGCAGAGCCTTGTCAACCGTGTGTGTTGAATTACATGTTGATTATTTTGAGAAGTCTGTAGGCTGGAAAGTACATCACAGGAGCAGATCCTACACTGATAGGGAACGGCCGATGGAAACTTCTATATAAGGATTTTTTTTTTTTCTTCTTGGCATGGGCATCACGGGCTAACCTCTATTTATACAGGAGAGAGGGGACAGGCAAGGAGACTACTGCATTTCTAAGTTAAACCCAAGTGTCCTAGATTATTGCAACAGACCGATGGTGGCATCACTCTTTGATTTTATTACATTGCCCTGGACAGCATCCATCTTCCATGTCCCTGGCTCTCATCCCATGGGTTATCTCCATGAGGAGAGTGGGAATGATGCTAGCAGCCTTTGCCTCCGACCATATTCCAAGCTCTCTCTGATACTGCCCTCTCCTCGGTGGACAGACCACTAGAGGGGCTGCCCCTTTGTGTCTGGGAATGTTAGCTTTGTGAACCTCAAGGAAACCCTCTACCTCTGAGAACTCCGAAACGAACCTTAACTGCCCCTGTGTCTGTGTCTGTCATGGGGTACTACTTTCATCCCTGATTGTTGTCAAGTATAGACACCTGGCACTTGAGGACATGATGCTGGTGAAGACCATCTAGCCCAGACCTTCCTACCAAACCACACGCAGGTATGGTTGATCTGATGCACTGCAGTTAAGGCTTCTCTTCTACTGGGAAGTGGGAATTCAGAAGCACCAGGAGTCCTGCGGAGCTATGTGGACACAAAGAAGGTGGCTCCTCCTTGGGGCACACGTGGCTTCCGAGACCTTCTTCAGTGGATGTTGTGTGGATGAAGAGATGCTCTCTCAGCTCGTGTTCCCATCCTGGCACTGGCCTTTGCTTTGCTCCTTTTGGTACAGTTTAGGCGGCTTAATCCCGTTTGCTTTCTCTGCCAACTAAAGAGTTAAAAGGCAGGAAAATTCTTGAGTGTCACAGGTGGCCGTGGAGAAAATCTCAAACACCATAAATAGCAGCAAACAGAGCCAGGGTTTGAAGAAAGTTGTTTACTAGGGATGAGGAGACACATGCATCCTGCAGACACAGAGGAAAAGACCCCTGTAAAGCAGAGGGGGCACTCAGGAAGCCAAAAAATCCAGTCTTTTCTTGAGGGCTGGGGTTTTTAAGTTCCTGAACAGTTTCCCTCCCCCAGGTTAGGGTTGGTTAGTTGAAGAAATGTAGGCTGGTTGATTGGCCCACACCTGTTGTGTAACATGTCCTGATCTGGCCCCTAACCTGCAAAGCCAGTCCATCAGCAGGCAGCCTGCTGGTGGGAGTAAACACCCTACAAGAACTTTGTTTTCAGTTGCCAGGCCTCTATCTCAGGTCTGGAGGGCGAGGAAGAAGCAGTCATCTTGAAGTTTGCCAACTTTGTTACCTCACCATGGTCTCGCTCCCTATCTGTCTGCCTAGTAGGGGGTTGCTCCTTGTCTCACATTAGCCCCAGGCTCCCCCACTCAACAGCTCTCTTCCTCCAACTCTGCTGTCTGCATCTGTGTTATTCTATTTCTGGCTGGCTGGGCGTCTGAACACTGGTCAACTTTCATAACTGGGCTCAACGTTTTTAAAGGAAAATATTTACTGTAAGGAGCTTTAAGACAGATTATAGAACTTGGTTCCTTTCGAGGGGGCGGGTAGTATGGGACTCCCTGGCACAGTTTTCCACCCCAAGCATTAAGTTGTAGTCTCCAAAATACTTGCAAGGAAGCATTGTCCCTTGCCTTGATATGAAAAGCACAGAGCCACCCAGCCAGCAGCGACTTTCCCATTTTAAGTGTTTACTTAAACCAGGAAGGCAGGATAGGCTATTGAGTCTGGATAGGGGCTTCCTTGTGGCTTGTGACCGCTTCCCTGGAAGCAGTAGTTTATCTAAAATGGAATGACTCTTCAGTTCTTGAGAAGATAAACATCTAGACTACTAAAAGTCACGGAGAGAACCCTCTAGAAGGTCTCTAGAACTATGGAAAAAGTGGCGTGTAATCAGGAAAAGTGCACTCTGGAAGGGAGTTCTAACTACCCTATCAGCCATACATGAGACTTTTGACAAGCTAGATAATCTCTCACCTTCTTGATGCTCAGCTGTAAAGCAGATAATCCATTACTGACATGGCTTATCAGTAATGGAGATTGCTAAGAGCATTACGTGAAATCCAGGGAGAATTTCGCTCATTCTTGGCACGCAGTAAGTATTCAATAGATTGTAGCTATTATGATGGAATGATTGTTTTCCTACAGAAATCAGAACAGACACTTGATGAAATAAAAGTCTTTCTGGGTGATAGCGTTTCTGGAGAGGATGAAGCCAAAGCAATGGAAGCCTTTTCTACTATTACAGATTTGCTGACACACTCCACCTTGATAACGTCAGGGTTTCAGAAGACAATAGTTGCACGAAGAAACAATCCAAAAACTTACACAGGGTGACATGTGGAATAAATAAACGGAATATATTCCAGAAGTAAGAATTCAAAGCATTTAAGATACTGAAGTTCTGATGGGTCTCCTTGTCCACCAAGGAAACCTGCTAATTTGGATTCTTCAGAGATCAAAAAGATGCCTGAAATTCTTCTGGGAGCAGTAAAGGGGCCCTCTCCTGCAGCCCCCTTTGAGGGTGCCCTCCAAAGCCTCTCACTTAGGGGAGGATCACAGAGTGAGCGCCTGCCATTCTGTTTGCTGGATCCTTACAAAGAAACCCGGGCTTGCCTCTGCAGAGAGCCCATTAGAAGCAGCCCAGTCTTGAGGCTGTGTGCTTGGCAGTAAGCAATTAACCACAATAATAAAAAACAAATCCACATTCCCAAGGCTTCTATTTCCTGTTCTAGAGCCCCTATGAGGTGCTTCTGGGGATTCTTCGGAGACACAGGAAGAGGTGGGACACATGTGTCCCATGACGGATTCCGCCCTCCAGTCCTTCTTTTGTGTCTGTCTCAGATACATCATAACACTGGCCCACACAGAAGCTGATGATGCTTTTATAGTGATAGCTAACAATATTACTAATATTAGTGATGGATTAGTAGTAATAGTCATTGTGTTAATTGATGACTCAACCACTCCATAGTATGGGTAAGGGGAAGGCTTTAATTGCAGATAAGAGGGAGAGAACAGCCAGAGGCCTTTGGAAGAGTCCCGAGCAGGTAGAGAAAGGAGCAGGCTGAACAGGGCCAGCATACTGAGGGAGCCTGCAGGCTAGCTGCACTTTGGTAAGTTAATAAGCGCCTCAGATCGCCATTTGTCCCTTCTGCCAGTGATAAGGGAAATGGTTCCTTGAGTAGAGGGGAACTAGCTTCACAAACTTCTTAGAAATGTTGACTTTTGTCTAACCGCCAGAATTTGGGAAAATGGAGTTTCCACTGGACCTGGCAGTCTTATACATATATTGAGACAGGGTTTCTCTGTGTAGCCCTGATTGTCCTGGAACTCACTCTGTAGACCAGGGTGGCCTTGACCTCAGGGATCCGCCTGCCTCTGCCTCTGCCTCTGCCTCTGCCTGGTAGTGCTGGGATTAAAGGCATGCATGCACCATCACCGCCCCGCTCTATTTAATTATCTTAAATGAGAGTCTGCATGGTTGCTCTAATCATCTCTTAGTTAATGAACATTTAGGTAAATGTCACCGCACTGGACGTCTGCATACTCATATCTTTGATGTGTGACAGAATGTTCCTTTAGAAGGGTATTGGATCAAATTTTCTGGGTTCAAAGGCATACATACATATTTAACATTCTGTTGGATACTGCTAATTTCCCTTTACAAGAAAAAGTGTGCTGGGAACTTAGCATATCATACTTATCACTTAACAACAATCCAATCTGTGATTTTTTTAAAAGTAAGCTTAATGTAAATTACATTGAGCTCCTGTATTAAGCCAGGCAGATTTGATCATTTCTGCTATAGGAAAGCAGTTATCCACACAAGGCTGGCTGCAGGCAAGAGCTGCTATGTGGTCTCGGACCTTCTTGAGGACAAGGGTCCACTTCTGTACCCTCTACAACATGACCCTTCAGCCCACTGTTCTGTGGAAGATCCTCAGCAAATGCCAACTTATTACACAGTCATCTGCACCTCCCTGGTGTATGCCCTGGGGTGGAACAGAATCAGGAAATGGTCTCTAAATGAGCTCTTGACACCAGTACCTACCTGCCATGGCTCTCCACAGCTGCCCAGCCTGTCCTCAACCTCACTCTCTGCATCCCAGAGGACACCAGGAGTTGGAAATAGAACTGACTGTTCACTCTTGAGATGCAGCCCCTGCATCTAACAAGTGCTTCCATTAATAAAGCTGCTGAATGAGGCTGCAAGGCTGTCAGCCAGCATCACACAGCCAAGGAACAGCAGAACCGGACAGGAGAGCAGGCTACCTCAACGCCTTCCCAAGTCTTCTCATTACACAAGAGTCAGACAGGAGTTCAGGAAGATCCTTCAGCTCAGAGACGGCCTCTTGCTTAACTGTTACGGCAGTGATGAGGCTAGCTGTCCAGGTGAGTGGAATGGCACTGATCACGTGCTTTCTTGGGCCAACTGCACTTGACTGGGGCATGCAGAATTTCTCAGAAGCAAGTGTATCTGCAGTGGGGGCATAGTCAGGCTTCAGATTGCCAGTACAGATCCAGGAGCGAAGTTCTTCTCCTGAAGGTTCCTTCATTATGCTTGTACCTCTAAAGACCAATCAAACATGCTGTACAGTTATGGAAGTTTTCTCCTAATTATATTTAGTTTGTTTCAATTACTATCCCTATGGAAACATCCCAGAAGGAACCACAGGTATGCACATTATAGCTAATTATTTTAAAATATGAATAAAAGCCATTTAAGGAAGTTTTATGAAATAATTTCTCCAAAATTTGTACTGACTTTCAAAGCCACACTTTTTTCTTTCTTGATGGAAATTGTCCTATAGAACAAACACTATTTCCTGTTGTGTGCTATCATCTTGCCTCATGTACAAAAAAAAAAAAAAAAAAAAAACCTCTCGGGTAAACTCGCCATTGGAAAAACAACGAAGGACTCTGGAAACTAGTATTACACTTTAGTTGTCAGTCACAATGGCTCCCAGGCGTTGAACATCTGAGGCTCTGTGTCTAGCTCTCCTCCACTGTGACCTCATTTGGTACTTCTGCAGGGTTTAGTGAGGAGGCATTATAGCTAGAAATCTGAAAATCCCAGGGATGTGTTTGTCTTGCCCAAGGTCACAGTGGTGGTGAAGGTCACAGCTGGCGACACACTGTGCTGACCCAGTGATGCGGACAGCTAGCTAATGTGAGTTATGACTGGTGGGTGCCACTGTTTAAGTCACTTCCGTGAGACCACAAGGCTGTCACCTCTTGGTGCATCCCCAATATCTTGCACATGTTGAGTCCCCTGACCTGTACAGTACTCTGTTTGTGGCCAAGGCTGGCCTCTTGTGATACTCTTTGAATCTTCTCAAACAGCGAGGATTAAATCAGGTCAAGAACCTGTCTTAGGATAGATAGGGTGTAGCAAGCCCAGATGACTGGTGAGCGAGGAGGAGCTGCCCACTCAAAGCTGCCAAAGCCGAGAGCAAGGGATTGGACCCAGTTTTCTCCAGCAGCTTTACCTGTAGTACCTGAGAGTCGGCTTTAGGTTCAAGGGCTCACACATGTAAGTGCTTGCTTGAGAATACCATGGGAATTCCTCCTGAGATGACACACTTGGAGCTGGGCCTGCCCTTGAATGTTGAAGTGGACCTCTGAGCTGTGTTGAAGGCACTGGTTCTGGGATCAAACTGACTGTATGTGTGAATATATCTAGTTTTCAATTTGTTCATGGATTTGCTTTTAAATTTGAATCCAGAGGTCCCATTGTTGTGAGGTATCCATCAGGGAAGATTGCTTGGACATGGGTTTAAGCCAACAGAAAGTCTTTATTTGCCAGTGGGCAACTACACTGGGTGTTCAAATCCCAGTGTAGCCACCAAGCCTTTCTCAGGGTGAGCGCTTAAGCACAAAAACAATGTTCTGGGTTGAGACACTTCAGTTAGCAAGAACAGTTAGCCAGATGCAGAACTACAGGAGCCAAAAAACCAAAGTTAGTACATTTAGAGACTTTCCCAGAACTATGGACTTTGATGGATTAGGTCTTTGTTTCTGTTTTGGAAGGTGGTATTGTCTATGTGCTGAGTTTTATGGCCTGAATAGTACTTCCATTATGGAGTCAGTTGTGCTAAGGTCTGGAGCCCTGTTACACCATTCAATTTCCTGGGCTCAACTGAAGGTATCCATGTATAAAAGTGAGGGGACTGGGGATTGGGGCTAAGAGTGGTGTGGAGGCCCACACCTAGTGAGATCTGAGCTTGCTTTACCTAGCAGGGCTGCATTAGAGAATTGCTTAACCATGTGCATGATTTCCAGGTGAGTGGAAGGTTCTACACTTGGCTGAGCTGGGGGGGGGGGGCTTTTGTTCCAGCCCTTGGCACTCCTATAAATAGCCCATTAGAAGAGACAAGAGGGGCTGGTGGATAAGGATCCAGGCCCTTCCGAGGCTATCCTGTGTTTCTATCTGTTTCTCTCCCCTCTGTCCTTCTATCTAAATCTCTTATCCCTCACTCCTCAAGAGAACCCTGGGGTAAAATGTGGGCGCTGGTCTCCCAGCTGGGCTCCACAAGAGAGGTAAGAGCAAAAGCAGAGAGGAAAGTCCAGAGGGGACTGGGTCCCTCCTAGAATCTATCATCAGCCATATGAGAGTCATCAAAGGCATTTCCCAGGAAAATGTTAACTCCCTGGCAGAAGAACCTGGAAAAAAGTTCCCATCTCCCTTTCCTCCACCCCTCCTTCTATTTTAGAGTTTCCTTTGCCAAGAGAAAAAGGATGCTACCTATGTGAGCTGGCCAACCTGCTTAGCAGCCAAAGACAGAGACTGACTCAGTCCCGACAGACAACAGTCCCCCGTCTGCTGTTCCACTATACTTCTCTGAGGGGGGGCGGCACACCGCTGGGAGGAGGTGAGGCTGCCTGGTGTGACTCATGCCAAGGAAGTGGAAAGCCAGACACATCTGGCTCATGGAGTCCTCCTAGGTCTTTGGCTTTGCCCACTAACCCAGACAGTGTGAACAGACTGAAATCAAGGGAGTAACTGGGACTCCCTGCAGGATCCAACCATCTAAGACCTCTGGGTCACAAATATGACCTGATGGTTGGTGCTACTGGCTTCTTTCTCTTCTTTTTCTTTCTTTCTTTTTTCCTTTGGGCAATTAGGTGATTTTTTTTTATTAGGTTATTTTTCAGAAGGCTGAGACAAGACAGATCCCTGAAATATATTCCTCAGCTCAGATACAATCAGAATCCTTCAACATCCTCTTTGTTGTGAACACTCAGTGCCACGGTGAGATAGGACTGAATAATGGGAACAGAGTCTAGAATCTAGAGTGAGCAGGGCTTGTAGAAATGGCATTGGACGTGGCACCAAGTATCTTGGTCACTGTTCCCAGCACATAGCAATATACAGCAGGACTGGGAGGGTAAGGATAAGCTAAAGGCTCCTCTCTTCTCTCATTTGTGTACTGTGACTACATCATTCTTAAGTTAGGAGCCCTTAAAGGGACTCGCCAGCCTTTAACTTGAAGTGGACTCTTCCAGTATTAGAGAAAATGTGATGTAGCAATGCCAAAACATTCTTTTGTTGTTGTTGTTGTTTTGTTTTTTGTTTTTGTTTTTGTTTTGAGACAGAATTTTATACAGCTTAGACTGGCCTCCAACTTCTTATGTAGCTGAGGATGATCTTGAAGTCCTGATGATCCTCCTGCCTCCACCTCCCAGATGCCGATATTGCAGTCGCATAGCACTGTGCCTGGTTCGATACCGTAACGGCTGCTCAGCTAGTGGAGACTTCAGGGAGACAGAAGCGGGTCGCCGCAGAGGGACCCCTCCCACTTCCCCGAGTTCTCATTTCTTGGGAACCTACCAGGTGCCACATACACTGAACAAGCAAGGACAGATAAGGCAAATTTTCTATTCTTGGCCTCCAGCATGAACCACTTGCTAAGTATTTACCCAGACAAGGCAGTAAGAGGCCACTGCCCACTCAAGTTATTTGCTGCACTCTGATTTTTCCCTGGATTTAAACCTAATGCAACACTGGAGGAGTTACTCTTGCTTAAATGTTCCTCTTTCTGATTTTTCATACCGTGTAGGGTTTATGTGGGCTGATGAGGAAAGGGTGAATTCACGGTATGTTGAATGAACAGATTCCCTTGTAGATCACCTCGACCATCCCACCAGGAACCTCAGGGAGGTGGAATAGAATGTGCCTCGCCTTGTCTGCCCGACAGTTGTTGAGGCTGGGGAATGTGTCCACGTTCACTGCCTGTCTGTCAGTCACTGGCATTAACTCCCTGACTGGCTGTGGGCCCAGCATGTTCCTACAGACAGAGAAATCCCTCGGACTGCATACAGCCTTCAGGAGAAGGCCAAGAGATGAGACAGAAATGGCAGGCCTGTGGCAATGGCAGTGTTAATAATCCCTAAAAGGAGCAGGGGTAAGCAGAGCCAGGGACAACAGCCTCTGGACCTCCTGTGGGAGTCAAGGTGAGCAAGCAGGGCAGGCTACCATAGTATATTATATATTCTATCATATATTATATAAATATTATATATACCATATAATATTTATTATAAATGATATACACTATACTACATTAATGTATTTACTTATGTGTGTGCATGGGTGTATAGAGGCCAGAGCATAGCCTGTGGTATTGTTCCTCAGTCTCTGTCCACTTGGTTTTTTGAGACAGTTCTCATCTACGGACATACCACCCTGAACAGGCCTGTCTCTTCAGATCTTCGAAGTTAAGCAGGGTCAGTCCTGGTTAGTAGTTGAATGGGAGACAGGGTCTTTCTCTCATTGGTCTGGGGCTTGCCTATTAGGCTCACAGGCCAGTGAGCTCCACCCACCTCTGCCTCCCCAGCACTGGATTACAAGCACACAACACCGCAAGTGACTTTTTTTTTTTTTAATGTGAGTTATAGGAATCAAGCTCAGGTCCTTGTACTTTTGTGGCAGACACTTCATCTGCAGAACCTGCCCCTCAGCCTGAGATACTGCTTCTTACAACACGTTCTTCTGAACAGATTCCTTGTGGAGCTGTAAATGCTCCAAGAGACAGATTCCAATTACCTTACACACCTGTGATAACGTTTCTTGCTCCACAGATGGTCTCAGGGCAAGCTGTGAGCCTCACCAGGATGATTCTTGCGCTAGCGTACACAAAGGCTTAGCTGCTGGCAGGGTAGGAGCTGGATAAGGAAGCATCTTGGGTCTGCTTTTCAAGCCTACACACGTGTTCTCTAGGACCATACATGTTATCTAGGACCAGAGAAGAGTCTGGGGACCTTCTGGAGCCAGCATGACCCACGGAGTATCATGGTAGGTTTCCACGACATGTCTCCCAGGCAAGGGGAAGTATCGGTGACCTAGAAAGGGGCTGTCTGGAGGAGGCCTAGATTGGTTATGATGAGCCAGCCCATCTTAGAGCAACACAAGCCATCTGCGTGTCTCAACAGCACCCAGACTCAGCAGGGCTGGCCAAGTCCAATTCAGATCCTGCGTCAGGGTCTAAACCTGGGCTCTGTTCACGTTGGAAGTTGGTCTCCAGGTGCCAGAGTTTGTGGTACTTATGAGCTGTTCATTAGCATTGGAGAAAGCCCAAGCCCTGGCAGGAGTCCAGGGCAAGGCAGGGCAGGGCAGGGAGGCTGCCTTTGCCCTGTTAGTGTGTGTGTCTGAATAGTTGGGGGCTTCATCAGCCACCTCCTTTTTGTGGAGTTGGTGATGCCCTTACCACACCGGGACTGTGAGCTGGAAGGGGAGCAGGACTCAACCGACAGCACCCCCCCCACCCCTCTCCCCGGGTTCTGTCTATGGTGAAGGGAACTGGTGGCTTCAGCTCAGTCAATCTCCCATTGAGCAGCTGGAAGGCCCCAGGGGGTCCTTTCAATTCCCTTGGCTCTCAACTACATCCCAGCAGAGTGTGGAAGGAAGGTAGCTTTCTTCCTCCTAGACAGAAGAGCTCCTTCTGCACTTGGACTTCGGTTTCCTGAGCAGGTGGTGGAGCCCAGGGCCTTCCTAGACTGAGTCTCCATGGGTCCGGAGGTGCTCAGGGGCTCTGCTCAGCCCTGGTAGTCAATCCTTCTTGTTTATCTTCTTTAGACAAACATGTCCTGGACTTGAGAAGGGAACAGCAGTTGACCAGAACAAAGTGGCCATTTCCAGAAGACCTTGCCTAAAAAGCAAGCAATCAGGGTTGAATCTGAAGCCAGTCTCTGGCCACAGGGACAACAAAGACCCAGGACATTTCTGTGGATTTGTCCTTTCCCTCAGGGGGTGTGGGATTCTTTGATAAACTACCTGTGCTGCCCAACTGAGTGCTCTTTATGAGGGCCTCAGAGCCTTCTGAAAGGCAGCCCACTCCAGAGTGAGCCAGGCGTTGGACCAGGCCAGGAAAGAAGCACATGTCGGGGAGGCCAGTAAGATAGGACTTCTGCCCCGCTGACTCTATCTCAGGTCAAGCCACCCTTTGCCTGGGGCCCAGGAGAGAAAAGCTCACTGGCTTTTCTCTATATAAGCCTTTATATATAGTTTTGTTTTGTTAACAAATTAATAAACATTAATATATATCACAAAACTATATATAAGAAAATATATAAGTATGTAGTCTTGTTTTATTACATATTATATATGTGAATAATAATTTTGTCTTGTTACATGTATGTTTTATATATAATATGTATACACACACACACACACACACACACACACATATAATAAAACATTACTTTAAAATCCCAAAGCTCACTGAGTGATTTTGGCTAGTGACCTGTCTATTTCTCTGACACCGACACCGTCACACACAGTATCCACGGTCCTTACCTCACGGAGCTGCTACAAAGTTGAGGTTCTGAAACCTCTGGGAACAGTGAAAGTACTTGTCAAGTGAGTGACGGCCTGTATTAGTTGTTTTTCCGTTGTTGTGACAGAATTCATGACGAGAGCTCCCAGGTGGTCCCAGTTTGAAGGCACAGTCTACCAAGGTTGGGACACCATGGCAGCCCAAGCGTGAGGCAGCCGGTGACACTGTGTTTACAGTGAGGAAACAGAAAGAGGGGATGTGGTTCACCTCGCCTTGTCCTCTTTACTGCCTGGAACCTCAGCCCAAGGAATGGCGCTACCTACAAGGTGGGTCTCCACGCCTCAGTTAACCCAATTTGAAAACTCCCTCACAGGTGTGCCCAGAAGTTTGTCTCAGGTGATTGCAGGTCATGTCAAGTTGACAGTTGGCATTAGTTAACCACCCACCACACACCCCAAGTGTTGGTGAGACTCGGGGCACTTGGGCCCTTTGGACGGGATGAGTGGGAAGCGGCACCCCCGGGCCTTTCTGTCGAGAGTGCTGGGGGAGGGGTGTTCTGGTGATAGACGGGCAGGCAGAGAGGAATACATGTCTCTTCCCCCTGAGAAAACAAGAACAGGAGGCTTAAAGTCATGTAAACAACAGGGAGAGGCTGGGCCCAAACGCCAGGACTTCTAATAGCCCACGGTACTTTGGGTAGGAATCGTCATGCCCTAGTTTGGTTCTTCCTTGCTGTGGATATACATCGTGATCAAAAGCAACTTGGGGAGGAAAGGCTCTATTCAGGCTACATATCCTGATCAGAGTTCACCATCGAGGGAAACCAGGGAAGGAAATCAAGACGGAGCAGAGGCCGGAACCTTGGAGGAATGCTGCCCACTGGCTTGCTCCATCTGGCTTGTTCAGCTATCTTTTTTATACAAACCAGGACCACCTGCCTAGGAGTGACATCACCATAGTGGGCTGGGCCCTCTCCTATCAATCGTTAACCAATAGAATACCCCACAGATTTACTGACAAGCCAATCTGATGGAGGCAATTTCTCAGTTGAGGTTCCCTCTTCCCGGATGCGGCTAACATGTGTGAGGTTGACAAAAACTTACCAGCACATTTCCCTATGCACTCATCCCTGAAATACTGTGAAAAAATTGTTGTGTCAGGTTACAGGCATCGGAATGCTTGAACACCAGAAACTGCTCCTCTTTGTTGGAAACGTGTGCATTGGCTTGCTATCTAAACACAAACACAGATGGTTGTTTGTCTGTTATGAAAGCAGCGGTGCTTGTTATGGAAAACACTTTGAGAATGGATGTGTGCATTCCTGTGCTTCAGAAGGAAGGCCTTGAGTCCATCTTTGGTGGAAGGTGACCTCATCTTAAATGAATGAATATTTGGGGGTCAAGGTCATGGTGCATGGTGTTCTGAGGGAGGATGGCTCTTTTTCTCTAAGAGAGTAAACAAGTCATCGAATTCTTAAGTGTTTGGGTTCTGTTTTAACGGGCCATCCTGTCCTGTCCAGAAGACCACTGAGCCTTATTGCTTAAGAATAGAAACAGAATGAGAGCTTTTGTGCAGAAGAGCCGGCAGGGTACTCTGCCAGAGAGAAAAAGTACCTACATCCACGACTTCAGGTGGGCTGAGGGCAGGGCTGCTGTTCTTGAAGTGTCCCTCCCAGCCTCCCAGGAGTGGGGCTTGGGGAAAGAGTACTGTAGAACAGCCAGTGTCCAAGGGCTGTGCTGGACCACATGCTTGCCCCTGTCCCACCATAGGGCAACCCAACCTGAGGATGGATCAGCACTCTGGTTGAGATGAGAACTCTCAGCCCCATGGAAGCCTTGTGTTTTATCCCAGTTCAGCTTAGCTCATCATTCTGGAACACACACGCAGTCCAGTAAGCCAGATCGAGTGTGGGGTATCCATGATCCCACTTACATATCTAGGGGCCAGTCAACAACTGGTAACACACCCTGAGTCAGAAACAGAGGTGACTAGACACCAGTCTTCCAAGATACAGTCAAGCTGCAAGAAGGCTGGCTTGCATCTCATCCCGGGAGCACAAAGATGAAGGTTAGGATCTAGTCTCAGGGAGCCCTCCATAGCCACGCCTCTCTGCAGGGAGGAGGAGTGGGCTCCATCTCTCCTCCCCACGAGGCTGTTGCACTCTTGCAAAAATAGATTTTTCTCCTGAAGATTCCAGCAAAGCGAAAGACGTACCTCGCCACTGAGCAAACTGTGACAGGGACTTCATTATCTTTCTTGTCTCCTAAACTGGTAGCATCTTGCGGCACCTGAAACTCCCTACGGCCACCTGAGATTTTGAAATCCAGGTACCTTCAGAGGAAGATGCTTATCAGTTCAGAAGATAAGGCCTGGTGTCAGCAGGGCGTATGACCGTGACAGGAATGGGAGGTAGGGGTGGGGCCAGGAATTGGGGGTGGGGGAGCTGCTGGGAAGCTGAGGTTGGATCTCCTTGCCTCTAGGGGTGAATGAAGTTGTATGTCATCCAGTCACCTTGTTTGGGGCCCAAGTGGGATTGACTAGCCTCTGTTTGGCCTTCCAGACAAGAACAAAACTCCTTGATAGTCTCTTGGCTTCTGCTTGGTTATCATATGAGGCTCATAAGCATTTTTATAAAGTGAACTGAATGTGATAATAAAAGCTATATGTGATGGGGGAGTCGAGACCCTCCAGTGTTGCCTGTGTCCTAATCCCAGAACCTGTGAATATGGCAGGTAGTGTGGGAGAAGGGAAATAAGGTTGCTGGTGAAATTAAGGTTGCTGAGCAACTGACTTCAGAAGGAGCCGCCTATGCCCCAAACCTCACCAGATATAGATTCTTTGGGAGATCTGATCATGGTCTTCTCGGCCTCCAGAACTACGAAAAAGCCATCCTGTCTATTTTGTTATCACAGCACAAATCAGCTCAGCTAGTAAATGGAATAAAATAGAATGGGAAGAAGCCAGACTACGGAGCTGTAGGAGATTCACAGGAAAGAGCCCTCACAGCTCCCCAAGCTCCTGGTTGCTAGGAAACTGACTCTGCCTCTGGGTGGAGTTGCACAGGAGAAAGGGGTCTTCTGAGAACTCAACTCCTCAATCTTACGGTGGCTGATACCCTTGAACCTGCTTCATACCTCCCTACAAGGACTCCCTTCCAGAGCTCATCTCCCAGCATGGGGCATCTCTATGTCCCCAGATGGCTCCCTGCATTTGGAAGACCCTGGAGTCACAGGATACTGTGAGAGCAGAGTGGGGTGCAGTCAAGGGCAAGTGTCAGGGGCTCCACAAGGCCCGATTCATCATTCACTGACCCTGCACAAGAGGCCAGCTGTGAATCCCTGAAATTTTAGCGATTCTGGTGATGGTGGCAGGGTGTGTCCCGAGGCTCAGATGCCCTCAGGCAGAGCATTCAAGGGATGACCTAGACAGACAGTAGGACACCAACTACGTACCAAGCAGAGTGTTGGGACAAGGCAGCAAGCCAGAGTGGTCATGACTTCCTCTAGCTTCAGGGAGAAATTCTGCACATGGCTCGCCGGGGAGTCATGTAGACAGTCTTAGTACAAGGCTCCCCTACTCTTAGCTAGTGTCATAGCCTGTGCTGGGGCACCAGAGCTGTCGCTGGCAGTGAGGTATGGGTTGGAGACACAGCTGCCACCTGGAGCATCCTGGGGTGTTTTTTTTCCATAACCTCCTCCCCAGGGGTAGCTGGGATTCTTGACTTTGCTGCTAAGAATTTTAAGTAAGAGCCTGAATAAAGCAAAGATGAAGTTTATTATGAAGACATTTTAACAGGAATTTGAGCAGGGCACTGAGGGGAAGGATAAGATAGCCAAGCAAAGTTTCCCTAGAGAGTCTGCTTAGGTGTCTTTACAGCAGAGGATCTCAACCTTCCTAATGCTGCGACCCTTTTAATATGGTTCCTCATGTTGTGGTGACCCCCTCAACCATACAGTTATTTTCATTGCTACTTCACAACTATAGCTTTGCTACTGTTATGAACTGTAATGTAAATATCTGATAGGGAGGTTATCTGACATGCGACCCCTGTGAAAGGGTTGTTCCATCCTCGAGGGGTCACCACCCATAGTTTGGGAATCACTGCTTTATGGTCTCATGTGTGCAGTTTTGGTGGCTTCTAGAGTGGCATCTTTAGAGGCTTGCTGAGGAAGCTAGATGAAATCATAGGTTGGTTTCTGGGGTGAAATGCACAGGATTACAGCTGATGAGGTAAAGTTCTAGATCACAAGAGTTGTAAGAGGAGTTAAAATGTCTCAACTGTAAACTAAAGTTAATAGTCTTGTTTATGAGATTTCCAGAAAGCATCTTGGAGACAATTAAGACCACACACAAGTTTACCAATGTTCAGGCTTTTAGGATGCTTCATTGCTATTTGAACAATCTTAGTTGAAAATCTCTCTATAAAAGGAACATTATCCCTATGTCAGCGACCTTTATAGCCAGTGCTGTTATTTTGTGGGAATGGCTGATGACCAGCTCTGGAGAGGCTCCGACCAGTCTCTGGAGTGGATGAGGGGTTCATTTCCCTCCGCTGTCCCCACACTTTCCCCTGTCTTTCTATCCCGCTTCACAGTGACAAAGAAACTGTGGTGGCCTTGCCGCTCTGAGAGGTCACTCTCCAATCTTGTTCCTTCTCTTGGGTGGAGAGCATGTGCTGCCCTCAGCTCTCTACCTGGGCTGAATATTGTTGATGTCTAACAACCACTTTCACTCAGCTACGTTCTAGTGGTGATGTTATGTTCTAGATGAGACGTCACCTCTGCTCACACAGCTTCTGGTCACATTAGCATGACTTCACCCTTCCAGAAAATACTTGATTTGCCTCAAGAACTTCCCCTTTGAAAATCAACTATTAACTGACCATCAGTGTGAAGGTTTGTTTCTATACTTTAAATTCTCTCCCATGGCTGTGTATGGTTAACCTTGTACCAGAACCACACTGGCTTGATCATGTAGATTTTGCTTTTAATTTTGAAACTAGGAAGTATCAATCTTCAAAAACCTGTTCTCTTTCTAGATGAGTTTGACTATTCTGGGTTTCTTAAATTTTCATATGACTCTTGATATTAGCTTATCAATTTCTCCAAAGTGAGTTAGCTTGGATTTCAGTCAGGGTTTTGTTGCATGCACACTTCAATTAAGAGTGTGACTGTCTTAACAATATTAACTTTTTAGGTTGCAAACATAAGATTTTTTTATGTTTAGAACTTCCATTTTTAACAATATTTTGTGATGGTATTGTGTTCCCCAAAATATTGCGCACCCTAATAAATTTATCTGGGGTCAGAGAACAGAACAGCCACTAGATACAGAGGCTAGAAAATGGTGGCACTCATGCTTTTAATCCTAGCATTCCAGAGGCAGAAATCCATCTGAATCTCTGTGTGCTTAAGGATACAGCCAAGCATGGTGACTCACGCCTTTAATCCCGGAAAGCTAGCCTTTAATCCCAGGGAGTGATGGCAGAAAGCAGAAAGGTATGTAAGGCGTGAAGACCAGGAACTAGAAGCTTTTAGCTGGTTAAGCTTTTAGGCTTTGAGCAGCACAGTTCAGCTGAGAGGCATCTAGTCTGAGGAAACAGGATCACCTGAGGAATTGGTGAGGTGAGGAAGCTGTGGCTTGTTCTGTTTCTCTGATCTTCCAGCATTCACCCTAATACCTGGCTCCAGGTTTGTTTTTATTAATAAGACCTTCTAAGATTCCTGCTACAATATTTGTCATTTTCAGTGTGTACAAGTCTTACATTTCTTTAGTTCAATTTACTCCTAAGCATTTTATGATTTTTGATGTAATTGTAAATTACTTCTTTTTAAAAATTCATGTTGTATGTGTATGCCCACATGAGTTTGGGTGTGCTGTGTGTGATACCCTCAGAGGCCAGAGGGTATTAGAGCTCCTGGAACTGGAGTTACAGTGGTCTCGAACAGTCTCATAAAGCTTCTGGGAAGAGAACTTGGATCCTCTGCAGGAGCAGTAAGTGCTGTTAGCCACCGAGCCATCTCCCTAGCCCATGATTAGAAATTATTTCTTAATTTCATTTTTGATTGTCCATTGCTAATGTATAGACATAAAATGGATTTACGTAGTACCTCATAAAATTTTTAAATCTGTTTTTCCTTTAAAAATCAAGAATCATTATTTCCAAGAAGTATCTTCTCTATCTCCAGAAAAGGGATTATTTGAGGTGTGCAGCAGGGCACCCAAAATTTGCTGCTGTCCTTAAGAGAAAAACGGGTGTGGGGAAACTTGGGTGTTGGGGAGTGAAGTGCATGGTTCACTCCGTCCTTAGATAAGGCAGGTTTATAGGAAGTCACAAACCTTTTAGATGCCTGGGAAGTGTTCGTGCTCAGAACATAGACTGGGAATAGCACACATGGATAATAGAGTGAAACATTAAAGGAGCGATCCTGGCACTATCATGATCGCACAGAAACACATGCTTAAAAAACATAGGAGCCCTCCCTGGCATAATGATTACAGTGGGTTTCAAGGTCCGTCTTAGGCACTGGAGTTTGAACAGATCATGGAATCATCCAGCCTGCTTCTCTGAATTTACAGGTAAGAGAAGCGAGTCCAGAGAGGTGAGGTGACCTGCCTAGCTACAGAGGGAGCGAGTGCAGGGTTGGGGAACACATTCCCCAGGTTCCCTTCATTCTGAGGCCGTGGGAGGTTGCTTGGCTCCTGTCATCCTTTGTTCTTTTTCTGTTAAAAGGAAAACAAACGGTACCTACCTTGTAGGGTGGCTGTAAGGAAATCTGTTATTTAGTCTCCCAAAGCCTGTCCCAGGTGCCAGGCTGAGTACTTGGTGCGGTGCATGGAGTGGAGAACAAACCCACCCAGGCACTCAGGAAGGGTCAGTGTAGGTGAGGATTGAAATGGGTGGGTCATGAGGTCCGAGGCTGAGCGTGGCCTTCCTCTGGCTCATTGTATGTGCTCCTGATGAAGTCCAGTTGTATTTTCTGAAGTCAGATGCATCATTGTATCATTTATTCTTTCTTGGAAAAAATACTTTTGTTATTGTATGGGATGGGTGTCTCACCTGCATGCATGTCTGTATCTACAGAGGTGGGAAGACGGCATTGGATCTCTGTGAACTGTGGTTGCAGACAGTGTGGTGAACTGCCATGTGGCTACTCGAATCAAGGCTGGGTCGTCTGGAAGAGCAGTCAATATTCCTAACCACTGAGCTATCTTTCTAGCCTAGTCTCTCTTCATTTTTATTTTTGAGATTATAATGTAATTACAATATTTTTTTCCTTCTCTTTCCTCCATCCAAACCCTCCCATATAGTCCTTCTTGCTCTTTTTTCTAATTCACGGCCTCTTTTCCTAAGTGCTGCACCCAGGGCCTGATACATTAATAAGTGTTGGACAAGCAGGTCTTCTTCTCGTACTCCAAGTTTCAGGGGGACTCGACACAGTTAAGGAAAGCAACTGGTTTAATGGAAGGAGGAGATGGAGCCTCCCAGGAGGAAGTCTGGCCAGCATGAAGCCTTGGCACCTGCTGGGTCTTAGTCCCAAAGCAGTAGTAAACAGGCGAGCAGAGCCAGGGTTTATGACATCTTTAAAACCCAAAGACTATCTGTTGACAAACCACTTCTAGTCATAACCACGCATGAACGTCTTTTCCTACCAAACAGATCAGTTTAGCGAAGAGCACTGTGTTTTAAAATAGAAATAAATGCCATCTACGTCAACATCACTCTGGAAGAAAAATACCAGCAGTTCTGTGCATACCATCACAGGTTTAAGCCTTCCCAAACTGGACAGATAAGAACCGAGAGGGCAAGATGATGGCAGGGAGAAGGGGGTGACTTCAGGGTGAGGACCAGGAGGAAGCTATGACCCCGGGGCCTCTCTATGGGTGGGCAGGACCCTCATTCTCCAGATGTGGAGCCCAGCTGGGAAGGGCAGAGAGCTGGAGCTGGCCTGGGTACTTAGGGGCAGCTGATGAGCACGAGCTGTGTCAGATGTTACACAGAGCCTGCTGGGTCACCAACCTCTCCCCTTCATAGACGTATTCCCCTCATGAACGCTCGCGCATATGCGAGCACACACACACACACACACACACACACACACACACACACACACACAC
>CABHPQ010190550.1:0-12250 GCA_902168405.1 Peromyscus aztecus
ACACACACACACACACACACACACACACACACACACACACACACACAAACAGCTGGTGTTGAAATAATGCTCAAGTGGAAATCTAAAGGACTGGATTCCAGATTCCATTACTTCTCACCGGCTGTAGGATGCAGACACAGTATCCACAGCGTGCTAAGTATCTAGCTGCTGATCCGTTAAAGGAAAAGGCCAAACTGAACTGAATTGGGTCGTTACATACACCAGAGGAATTGCTCTATCACTGTCGTTGCACACAGCAGACACTATCATTCTCTGCTTCTCTCCTCAACCAGTGGCCTGTGCCTCCCTCACAGACCTCAGTTCTATGGGATTGGCAGATACAAGCTGCCGCCCTTGATACAATTTTATACAGCATTTTTACACTTTACAGAAGGTACGTTGGCCATATCTTCTGTAGATCTGTCAATCACGGTGTTGATGAGGTAGAAAATCAATGATTCCATAAATTCAAGAGAGAGCTTGTGGTGGCTATGGTGAACCCCAGACTTATGTGGCACACTTTCAACACCACTGTCGTGATGCTGCCGTACAATTCTTAGTAAGCTTGGTCAAGGATGGTTCAAGTGGACATTGAATAGCCGGGGAGACATGAAGGGAAAAATTCTGGAGGAAAAAAAAAAAAAGCCAACATCTTTTATGAGCTAGAAATGTGTGTTTCGTGCCAGGATTAATTCCATCCTGTACACGAAGCACCAGAGCAAAGTTGCTAGGAAGTTGGCAGTGGTTAGTCTAGGTGAGTTTGGACAGGAATGTGTTTTCATGTACCAACAAGGAAGGATTTTGAAGTACATGAAATTTGACTCGGTCCAATTTTGCTCCAGAAAACATGGCTGTGAGCTTAGCAGGGTGGGGATGGGGGGGATCTTCCCCGGGTTGATCTAGTCTGGATGGCCTCAAGCACTGTCCTGTACTTC
The DNA here is from genome assembly GCA_902168405.1 of Peromyscus aztecus. Taxonomy (NCBI): domain Eukaryota; kingdom Metazoa; phylum Chordata; class Mammalia; order Rodentia; family Cricetidae; genus Peromyscus; species Peromyscus aztecus. The sequence goes on from CABHPQ010190550.1 coordinate 936, forward strand.
TCTTTGCACCTGGTCACTGCTTTCTTGGTAGCGGCTGCTGGTCTTCTGACCTGGAGCCTGGCTGCTGGGTACTTGAGACTAGAGTGATGGCTGAACAGGAAGATGACGCATTTTTAATGAGGACCTTAGTAAGCTAAGTCACGCCTAAGGAATCCGGCCTTTGAAATCGTGAACAGGAATTCTCAGAAAGACCTGACCCACACTTTTTGGAGCTTCATGGTTCAGTAATGCATCCTTCTTCCCCCACTTCTGACAGACAGCCTCCTCTGTGTTTATCGATTCACATGGGTGTGTTAAACCTTTTGATGTTGGGATGTAAAGTTGTCATCTACAAAGTTTACACACATGAGCAGCACATTTGAGTTCACACACACACACACACACACACAAGCAAAGTAATGTCTCATAATTTTAAAAGTACATTTATAATTTTGTGTTGAGTCATATTCCTAGCTAGCCTGGAGCACATGCAGCCTGCAGGCTATGGTTTAGGGTTAGGCACTCAAGGTGTTTATTAAAGGACAGAATCCATTCGTATGTTCAAGACTGTGTTCATCTAGATAAGAAAAAGTTTACTGAATGCCTGGAGTTATTCCCTGGGTTGGGAGGAAGGCAGAGCGCCTGTTGAGGATCAGAAGAAAAGGACAAAGGAACGTGAGCCCTACTTCATGTATCACTTCACTGTTTATCAAGTATCTTCATGCTCGCTGTTTGGACTTCAAATCGGCCTGCGAAGTAAATATCTCTATCTTGGGTGTATCTGATGAAGAAATAGAGTTCACATAAATTAATCCACCCCAATCCAGCAGGTGGCAGAGCCCAGACCTTTACGAAGTATTTGATTGGCACGGCAGGCAGTTGACTATACTCTTCCCTTCCGGATGGACACAACTGGACAGAGTCAAGATCTGACAAAAGTCCCTCTGGGGTGAGAATATCTTGTGAGTGATTGCAAGCTTTCTTCTACTTCTTCTTCTTCTTCTTCTTCTTCTTCTTCTTCTTCTTCTTCTTCTTCTTCTTCTTCTTCTTCATCTTCTTCCTCCTCCTCTTCCTCCTCCTCCTCCTCTTCCCCTTACCCTTCTTCTTCCTCGTCCTTCTCTTCTTCTAATTCTTCTTCTAATTCTTCTTCCTTTTCTTTTTCTTCTTCTAATTCTTCTTCTAATTCTTCTTCCTTTTCTTTTTCTTCTTCTAATTCTTCTTCTAATTCTTCTTCCTTTTCTTTTTCTTCTTCTCCTCTTTTTCCTCCTTCTTCTTTTCAATCTGCATTGGTTTTAGATTTCTACTCCATGAGCCATAAAGAAGCAGCATGAATTTATTGGGATTCTTAACCACAGGACATAGAACACGCATGAAGAAGAGAAATTCGAGTTTGTAATCAGATTTCCCCAACCTCTGAGGTTTGGTGCCTCCCAGAATACCCTCATCAGGATTCCCCCTGGATTAGTGACCTCATTCCCAGGAATTTCCCCAGTTACACTAGAAGCATAAACAAAATCCGCTTCTAGACAAGTTTAGGTTTAGAGATTCTTACTAATATACTCCATTTTCCCAGACCCTAGAGAAACCTAGCTCCTTAACTCCTAAACTAGCACTTGGAGACATATTGAAATTCTTGTTGAGCAACTGAGAACCCCAAATAACCCCTCCTAGCATCATGACCCAGCCTTGTGTGAGTTCTGAGATCTCCGAAGGAGTTTACATTCCAGTTCCGAGAAAGTGCCCGTCCATGTGGACTTTTTACAGGAAGAATGAAGGTCCAGGCATTGCCCGCCACTCGAGGGTGAGCGGGTGACTGGATTTCACTAAAGATACATATATTTCAAATGAGTGTTTAAATAATAACACCCCCCCAAAGTCTCCCTGGGGAGCCCAGGCTAGCTTCAAACTGATCCTTCTGCCTTAGCCTTCCAACTCCTGGGATTGGAGTGCATGCTTCCACACCCGGCTTCAAACTTTCATACTTTATTCATAAGAGTTTATGTTTGAAAGTCACTTTGCTTACTCCATGAAAATAATTTGGAGATTGTTTCTAGCTCATTTCTTTTGCTAGGCTCTCAGGCAAAAACCATTTACCGTTCTAGTAAATGCATAGATGATTGCCCTTTCCCAGGGAAACATGGTTTTCTTCAAGCTTGATGAAGTCTTATGTGGGTTCTGAATTCAAACATGCCGCTGATCCCAGCCTCTGGACCCAAAGCCCTGATGACATGGACAGCTGGTAAATGATGGCAGGGCACACAGTTTTCAGTGTCACAGACTTCCTCCAACTTAAAAACCATAAAATAAATGACGTAAGAAGGCCAGTCTCACAAGGTGATTTTGGATAAAAAAGATTTCAGAGGGAGAAGGCAGCATCCTTGACCTTAAGAAACGTACCAGTATTTATTGAACTCCCGGGGGTCCTGGGGATTTTACTATGCCTGGTGTGGGATATCTGAGGGAAAAAAATCTATGTACACTATGTTCTTGTCTGTAAACTTTATTCCTCTAAGATAAAATTCTATCAATACAGCTATAGCTCCGTCAGGCGTTCAGGATGAGAATAAATATAGATACACCAAGCCCTTTATCCATCTACTTTATTTCTCTGGGATGAAATCCTGTCTCCATAGATTCAGTTCCGTCCAGTTCCCTGGCCCACAGTCCTGCTAATGACTAAACTCCTATGATTCCAGCCTCATCTTCATCCTCCGTTTCCTCGTTCTCCATTTCCACTACTCTCTACTCCTGGCTCTCAGAAAACTCTACCTAAGATCTGCTTACCCAATATGGAACCTCTGTCTTCCCCTCTTTTCTCTCGCCATGCCATTCTGTCCATTTCTACAGAAAATGTCTGTCCTCTTCTCCCTGGCCACAAGGCTCTCTGCCTCTTCAGGAATGTTCCTCCACCCTACCTTCCACCTTGATATGTGGACACCTCTTTTGTTCACAGTCAGTTTCTCTGGAAAGCCACTAGGCTTCGAGGTGAGGAGATGGTCTGAGCTTCATTTGCAGGCCCTTAAGGTAATGGGGAGGGGGAGCGGGGAGAAATAAGTAACCTTGAAGTTCAGCAGGCTTGGAAATATTTGGGCACACAAGAATTTCAATAGTAGAAGACAGCTGAAATATTAAAGGCTGGATAGCACCAAATATTCATAATAAATGGCTTGTCTTTAATACACGGTTGAATCTCTATAATATATTATTGTGGCCCGCAACAGGTATTCAGGAAACAAAGTACATAAACATGAACAATTGGAGAACGGCAGACAAATGTCACGTATGGAAGGTGTCAGCGGAGGTGACGTGTCTGTGGAAGGGATCCAGCATGTGGGTGTTTCTCCCGACACTGTCCCTTGCTCCTTGCTGAGGAAGTCTGCTCGACCCAGAAAGAAGGAAGTACCCATTCATTCTTTCTCATTTTCTATCATAATGTTGTCACCAACTTTCAGCAAGAAAGAATATAAAAAAAATTAGAAAAGAAAAGGAGAGATACCTATATGGCTAAGAAATAGAGGGAAATGTGATCTATGATTGTAAGATGTAAAATACCAGGACTAAAAAAGATTGAGAATCAGTGGCATATTTCATACAAAGAATATCTAAATTACCAAAACAGAAAAGATATTCAACTTCCAGTCACCAGAGAACTTACTGTTAAGTGATGTTCACATCTCCCCTAAATTTACACATTGAAATCCTATTCCCCTGCTCCAGAAGTGATAGGATCAGGACCTAGGCCTTTAGGAAGCTGGCCAGGTTGTAGGGTCAGACCCTTGAGCGACCTCTGTGCCCCTGTGAAAACAGAGGAAGATGTCCTTGAATCAGAAAGTTGGCCCTCAGCCGACACTCATTCTGCTTGATGTCGGTCTCCCAATCGCTAGACCCATGAGACAAATTGCTCTTGTTTATAAACATCTGATGTATTGCTGTGGCAGCCCAGAAAGACGGAGACAGGACAGTACATTAAAAATCCCAGTGTTCTACCGCTGCCCACTCACTGAGTGACAAGCAAACAGATAATACCCACATAAGGCTATGAAGCAACTGAAATTCTCTAACACTTCTAATGGGAGTGTTAATGGGTTTCACTAGTGGGAAGTTCAATATTAACCCGGCAATCCAAAATAGAAATGTGCCTATGTGAACGCATGTGCAGAAATGTATGTAGGAACACTATTTAAAAGGCCTAACCTAGAACCAGTTCAAATGTCTGTCAATGGCAGAATGCACAAAGGAACTATGATATGTTTATGAAGGAATCTTCTACAGTTGTGATCACAGAAGAATTCTATGTGAACCACCATGATTGGACCTCACACACAAAATGTTTAGTAGAGAAAGCAAATACAAGAGTATATACTCTATGATCTCATTTCTACAAAGCTCAAGAACAGACAAGACTCATCAGACCAAAGTCAATATTGAGCCAAGAAAGGTGGCACACACTTGCAGCCCCTGGATTTGTGATACTGTGGCAGGCAACACAAGTTCAAAGCCAGCCTGGGCTACACGGTAAGACTTTGCTTCCAAGTAGAGAACTGAATGAAAGTCAAGATAGTAGCTATCCATGCAGGGGATGGGACTAGAAGTGGTCCCAAGAGGGCCTCTAGGATTCTACTGTGTCTGGGTCATGATCTGGGCATATACATGTGAGTCTGTTTTATTGGTGAAAATTTAGTTGGAATTTTCACACACTTTTGATCTGAGGATTTGGGGGATGAATATTTTCATAAAATTATAAAAGATTAAAAGTAAATGCATGTCCAAAAGGATAAGGTTGTTTTTACTTCAAGTCATATGCTTTTCACCTTGCACTGATGCCCTGTAGACAGTGTTTATCCAAGCGTCACCTCAATCTTGTTGCGTCCTAGACTCTTGCACATCTGACGTGTTCTTGAGCCCTATTCCAGATCCATTGAAAAAGGAACTCTGTGTAATTTTGGACTTGGCATTTCTAACAAGACATTCAGCTAAAAAAATAATACTATTATGAACCGATGCTATCTTTTACCTATACCCATACCTGCACGTTCCAGCTGCTTTACATAAACTCACTGTACTGGCTGCTTTTGTGTGTCAACTTGACACAAGCTAGAGTCATCAGAGAGGAAGGTGCCTCAGTTGAGGAAATGCCTCCATGAGATCCAGCTGTAAGGCGTTTTCTCAATTAGTGATCAATGGGGGAGGGCCCAGCCCATGGTGGGCGGTGCCATGCCTGGGCTGCTGGTCCTGAGTTCTATAAAAAGGGAGGCCGAGCACGCCATGGGAAACAAGTCAGTAAGCAGCTCCCCTCCATGGCCTCTGCATCAGCTCCTGCTTCCAGGATCCTGCCCTGCTTGAGTTCCTGTCCTGACTTCCTGTCCTGACTTCCTTCAGTGATGAACAGCAATGCTGAAGTGTAAGCCAAATAAACCCTTCCCTCCCCCAACTTGCTTTTGGGCATGGTATTTCATCGCAGTAGTAGAAACCCTAACTAAGACACCCATCAACCCTTCAGTAATACTCTCTAACTAGTACTGCCCTTATCTCCATTATATAGATGAATAAACTAAGGTGTTGGGTGATTCACAAACTTCCCCAAGGCCAAACAAATGGCAAATGTCCAGACAAGAGTCACATGCAGGCAATCTAGCTTCTGGCTGCAACATCTTAACTACTGTGCATTCCTCTTCTCATCAAAGATTCTTCTCCTATTCAAGTTAGATAGTGCTGTTGTTATTTAAAATACCGCTTACACTTGTAAACATGAAATCTCCATTTCTATCTTTGATGTAGAAATTTAAAAAATATTTTTTTTTTTAGGAGAATGTCCCACGCCAGTTGTGAAATTGAGAGACTGGAAACTGGGGCATTGAAAGCACACACCCTTTGGAAAGACACCACACACTCCCCTCCTTGTCCTTCAGGTTACCACCATGATGCAATCCACCCAGAGAGGAGCTGCAGCAGAGGACACCACCTGGCTGGACTCTGCCTCAAAGACTGACCCACCCTTTCTCTGTGAGGCTGCTTCTTCCCTGGGACGAGGAACGGGCTTGGTGGTGCCATCGCTTCGGTGACAAAACTTGATCCGGCATGATTAGAGGGGTCAGCTGGCTTCTTTTTGCCTCCCCACGGCCTCTTTCACACTGAGCTTGAATCTCACATCTACAGTCTGACCCCTTGCCATGGCCACAAGGGCAACAGGCAGTTCCATATCACATGGTCCCTTCTAAAATGGACCTCTCTGGTGACAGTAGCAGCCAGGCCGAAGGTTAGTGTGGGATGGTGGGTGAAGAGACATGGATTCTGGCCCTGCATCTACCCCTGGGAGTGGGCACATTGAGTAATCACAAAGCATGGAGGGGAACTGAGCCTCACCTTCTTCAGGTAGCATAGAGATGGTCGTGTCCGGACAAGGCCTCTGCAGGTGGTTCAGCTGAGGGATGGAGACAGCAGTGAAACAACTTCCCAGTGTGTTGGTGCTGCTGCCATCATCCTGAATCACCCCTCTCCAAACTCTGGACTTCCTCCTCCAAATGGCCGCCACCCACTCACTCCACGAATAGTCACTCAACGACATCGTGACTTTCTTTGTAGAGAGAACACACGGAATTGTAAAGTGATTAACAGTTATTTCAGACTTAACAGTCTTGAAACAAAACCCTCCCTCTCCACCCTTCCTCTGATTGGCTTGTTTCATGGAGAGCACCAACAGTCACCTGGTTGCTTAAGCCCGAACCCAGGTGACACCTTTGACATCTCTATTCCTAGCCTCAGCCCACCATCTGCGAGTTCAAGGGACACCTGAGCCCTTGTCTACTTGTACCCTTCTATCATCTGCCCCCCCACTCAACCATCCTCTAGGTCTGCCCCCTTCCTACCTTCCAGGCCCTTCTCCGCTCAGCAGACAGTACAAACCATAGCACAAAAGGCAACATTCCCCTGCTGGGAAATTTACGGTGGCTTCCTGGCGCCCTGAAAGCCAGAGCCAGCACACTTTCCACGCAGCCAAGGCTCAACACGACCTTGCCACTTTCTCCTCCCTGGCCTTCCCTTCCTAGTACTTTGCCCAGGCAGCCTAGTTCCTTCACTCTGAGTGTAAAGGTCACTTCCATCTCCTCCCTTTGCATGCTGCTCCCCCAGCACGAGGGCTCTTCCCTCATAGATAGCAGCTCAGCTCCTCTCCTTGCTTTAGTTTCTGTTCAGCGAGCACAGCCTCCCTGGAGCTACCACTCCCCGCGAGCTCCTCTCCACTGCGTGGTCCGCTCCGGGCCCTCCACTGTGTCTGTGACTATCTGAAGTTGTCTTCATCGCTTGCTTATTTACACACCGAATACTTGTCATTCTCCCTCCAAGTTCCTCAAGGGGAGGCGCTTTGTCCTGTCCTCACTGGCTTCTAATGCTGGATGCATTGTTGGCAGCTCAACTCTTCCTTTTGTGTGTATGTATGTGCATGTGCTTTGCATGTGTGTGCATGTGTGTGAAGCAGAGGTCACCCTGGTTGTCATTCCTCGGGAACTGTCTAATTTATTTATTTATTTATTTATTTATTTATTTATTTATTTATTTATTTATTTATTTGTAATAGGGTCTCTCAGTAGGACCCGCCTATTTGTCTAGGCTGGCTGGCCAGCCATCACCAGGGACCCACCAGTTTCTGCCTTCTCAGTGCTGGGATTACAAATACATACCACCATGCCTGGATTGAGCACTCGGACTGAGCCAGATCCTGGAGCAAGAGTGACCCTTTTAAGTTATGTCCCTCTGCTCAAATCCTTCTACCGACTTTTCAGCTTCTACAGTATATAAATCTTAGGACATCAAGGGCTCCAAGTACAGGCATGTCTCACTTTGCTTGTTTGGTTTTTCAAAACAAGCTTTCTCTGCATGGCCTTAGCCGTCTTGGAATTCACTCTGTAGCCCAGGCTGGCCTTGAACTCAGAGATCTGCCTGCCTCTGTCTCCCAGTGCTGGCATTAAAGGTGTGCGCCACCACTGCCTGGCTCCATGGCTCTCTTTAATATGTCTCTGACCCTGTTTTAGCCACAGCAGTCTCCTGCTTCAACATGCTGGGCACACTCCTGCCTCAGGACTCTGACCGCCCTAGGATGTTGTATTTTGTGTTGTTTGCCAGGTCCCACATAGTCCAGTCATTCGTACTTTTTTAAGGCTTTGTTAAAGTGGTTCCTTCTCCGTGAGTCCTCTCTAGCCCTCCCTGTAGCACCCCTTCACACCCCATTCTTCTCTAGTTGATTCTCCATTCTATTACTATCACTATGTTCAATGGTAGTAAGTGTAAACTCTTGGTTTGTTGTGCATTTCCACACTGGGCTGTAAGCTTTCTGTGGAGGAGCCTGGGCCTCGTATACTCAGGATAGTATCTCCAACCAGACTTGGCACACAGCATGCACGCAGTACCTATCCGTTGCATTAATCAATGCAGATGTCGTTAGGAATGAGATGGAGCGTAGATAAAGCCAATTTGGCAAGCTTTTCAAGGTTGTTGTGGAGCTAATGTGCCTCCCAGCTTTCCAATGCTCAATGTACAGACATAAAAGCAACTCAGCCACTGAGTCATAGGGCCCGTCGATCACACCCAGTCAGGTCTATCTGCTTGTCTAGGAAAAACACCACTCTCTGCGACATGCTCTCCTCGATACTAAGACCAGAGGAAGTTTCTATCAGGAGCCGGCTTTGAGCCTGTCCTTGATCAGAGCTTCTGAGAGCTGAAGCAACAAGGACCAGTGATCCACAGTGCCATCTGCAATGTGGTTGATGCCGTGGGCAAGGCATAATTATGTAGAAGCAAATGCATGTAGCCAGACCCACCAGGGCCCTCTGCACAGCTTTCTGAGACGGGACGGATCTGAGAACTGACAGACAGACAGACAGGTTTTATGGATGTTGCACTTTCTCTCTCAGGCACGTTCTTAAAACATGATTTATTTATGTATGGGGCTCACATGTGCCATCATGCTCATGTGGACGTCAGAGGACAACATGCAGGAGTTGGTTCTTTCTGTCCACTCTGTGGGTCCTGGGGACCAGACTCAGGTCCTTAGGCTTGGTGGCACTGATGGTGGCACCACTGGGGAAGCTTTTGCTGAATGCTGAATAACGGAGAGCTGATGCTCGATTGCCTGCTGCCCTGCACAGTTGCTGAGCAGTTGACTAGTTGTCTGTGAGAGCGAGGCTCTGCTGGTGCACTGTAGAGTCTGGGTCAGTACGGCCTTGGACGTGCTACTGTGGTCCATGCAGATGGTGTGTCCTAGAGGACACAGTGCAGAACCTGTGCTACTGGGCAACCGTCCAGGTTAGAAGGCTGGATAACTGTAAAGACTTCAACCTGTGGTCTACAATGCTTTGGCATGTATTTAGTAAGTGTCCAGTGCCCCAGAACAGCACCGACCATGTCTCATGTATTAGAGGAGCAGACTAAAGGAACAACAGAGAGCAGAGCCAGACACTTGCTGTAGTTGGGATCTTACGTATTTCTGAAGGCTCACGTGTCCAAGGCTTGGGTCCCAGCATGTGTCCCTATTGAAAGGTGATAGAACCTCTAAGGGGTGTGGCTCCATGGGAGACAGTTAAACCAGCTGGGCACGCCTTAAGGAGATATTGCCACTTAGGCCTTTCCTTTTCCTCTTTTACCTAGCCACCATGGCTAAGCAGCTTCCTCCACCACGAACTCCAGCTATGGTGTATTTATTGCCTTGCCACAGGCTCAAAAGCACCAGGGCCAATTTCAGCTAATCGTGGATTGGAAAAACAAACCCTCTAAAACGATGAGCTGAAATCTTTCTTCTTTTACGTTGACTATCTCTGCTGTTTTGTTATAGTAATGAAAAGCTCCCTACAAATGTTCTGTAGTGAGAATCTGGAGCTGGATCTCTCAAAAAATGTTCAAAGCAATTGAAACCATGTGGTGCTCTTTCTGAGAGCTATAAAATCTCAGTGAGTTGCCACATGCTCACTTGAGCAGTGTGATTTTCCCATTAAGTAACTAATTGTGGAACACGCATCGCAGTAGATGACTGAATTACATCACTATTCCAGACTACTAACTGTAAGCAATTAAATGAGGGATGGTTACCAAAACTCACGACTGAAGTAAGTTTCCCATTAAGAAATTTAATTCTATAAAAATTTACGAATATTCGCTCCACTGGGCAGGCTAGTTATTTCTTCTGCCCAAGATCTCATAACTTGTTCATGACTAGGAAATAGCTCCCTGTGTCTATGAGTTTGAAGTACATTTCTTTTGAGTTCTGTGGTGAGGCAAAGAATTTTGTAAGAGTTAAATTTCACACATACATCTAAAGACACATTTTTTTTCTTGTACTTATTGGCAGATATAAAGAAATCTCATGGTAATGAAGTTTGAAAAAAAATTGCGAGATGACATGGCCTAAGCCAGTTCCTCAGCTTTCCTACTCTTGGATGAGTGAGTCGCCAGGAATTCATTCATTCACAGCCAAATTGCCTTCAAAGCTTTCTGTGAGTCAAGCTCTGTGATTTTTTTTTCTGGCACCATTTGGGAGAGTGGGGTGCAGAGCAAAAGACATGACCCTTGACCTCAATTATCTCCTAGTGTAGTGAAAGACATGACATTGACCTCAAGTGTCCCCTAGTGTAGTGAAAGACTCACTTGTTTGGAGTTACCTAGCACTGTGCGTCCCGAGGAGTGTGACCCTGTATGATCTGGTGGTTCGGAGAGATTTAGGTCTTCCAAGAGTAGTTGGCCCTGAGCTGTGTTCGTAAAGATTGGAATACAGAAATTTGGGTAACCAACCAATCAACCACCTTTCTGATTGCTGTTTGAACACATTTGGTTTGGGGTGTTTGGGGAGACTTTGATAGAGTAGTTCAGCCCAGGGCCCCATAGCTGTCCAGAGAAACTCAGGGATTCCCTCCTCTGAACACAAGCAACCTTGCATGACTCAGTCAGCAAAAAGGAAGTAAAACTGCAGGGAGCCAGGCGTACATCCTCCAGCTCCGACCTCCCACAGACTTTGCTGGGCAACAGTTGTCATTCACTTTGAGTGACAGAAAAGAGGGGCAGAGATTCCCTAAGGTCACACAGGGCAGGGCAGCAGCAAAGACCAAGGGCCCAGATAGGTCTGGTGTTTACTGCTACTCCCACGTGATCAACTGTAGGCAGAGAGTCTCAAAAGACAGATTAGTTATCACCTGGGTCTCTCTTCATTCCTGGAGGATAAAAGCAACAATCCCTGGTGTTCAATGAAATCTGAATGGAACAGGTTATTTGGGGGAAATGTTTAGAACCTGAAGGAAACTTGGAAAGCTCCCGTTTTGACTACCTTGGTTCTACTAAGAAGAGAAAACAGGCGC
>CABHPQ010190551.1:0-10248 GCA_902168405.1 Peromyscus aztecus
TCTTCTTCTTCTTCTTCTTCTTCTTCTTCTTCTTCTTCTTCTTCTTCATCATCTTCTTCTTCCTCCTCCTCCTCTTCCTCCTCCTCCTCTTCCCCTTACCCTTCTTCTTCCTCGTCCTTCTCTTCTTCTTCTAATTCTTCTTCCTTTTCTTTTTCTTCTTCTCCTCTTTTTCCTCCTTCTTCTTTTCAATCTGCATTGGTTTTAGATTTCTACTCCATGAGCCATAAAGAAGCAGCATGAATTTATTGGGATTCTTAACCACAGGACATAGAACACGCATGAAGAAGAGAAATTCGAGTTTGCAATCAGATTTCCCCAACCTCTGAGGTTTGGTGCCTCCCAGAATACCCTCAGCAGGATTCCCCCTGGATTAGTGACCTCATTCCCAGGAATTTCCCCAGTTACACTAGAAGCATAAACGAAATCCGCTTCTAGACAAGTTTAGGTTTAGAGATTCTTACTAATATACTACATTTTCCCAGACCCTAGAGAAACCTAGCTCCTTAACTCCTAAACTAGCACTTGGAGACATATTGAAATTCTTGTTGAGCAACTGAGAACCCCAAATAACCCCTCCTAGCATCATGACCCAGCCTTGTGTGAGTTCTGAGATCTCCGAAGGAGTTTACATTCCAGTTCCAAGAAAGTGCCCGTCCATGTGGACTTTTTACAGGAAGAATGAAGGTCCAGGCATTGCCCGCCACTCGAGGGTGAGCGGGTGACTGGATTTCACTAAAGATACATATATTTCAAATGAGTGTTTAAATAATAACACCCCCCCAAAGTCTCCCTAGGGAGCCCAGGCTAGCTTCAAACTGATCCTTCTGCCTTAGCCTTCCAAGTCCTGGGATTGGAGTGCATGCTTCCACACCCGGCTTCAAACTTTCATACTTTATTCATAAGAGTTTATGTTTGAAAGTCACTTTGCTTATTACTCCATGAAAATAATTTGGAGATTGTTTCTAGCTCATTTCTTTTGCTAGGCTCTCAGGCAAAAACCATTTACTGTTCTAGTAAATGCATAGATGATTGCCCTTTCCCAGGGAAACATGGTTTTCTTCAAGCTTGATGAAGTCTTATGTGGGTTCTGAATTCAAACATGCCGCTGATCCCAGCCTCTGGACCCAAAGCCCTGACGACACGGACAGCTGGTAAATGACGGCAGGGCACACAGTTTTCAGTGTCACAGACTTCCTCCAACTTAAAAACCATAAAATAAATGATGTAAGAAGGTCAGTCTCACAAGGTGATTTTGGATAAACAAGATTTCAGAGGGAGAAGGCAGCATCCTTGACCTTAAGAAACATACCAGTATTTATTGAATTCCCAGGAGTCCTGGGGATTTTACTATGTCTGGTGTGGGATATCTGAGGGAAAAAAAATCTATGTACACTATGTTCTTGTCTGTAAACTTTATTCCTCTAAGATAAAATTCTATCAATACAGCTATAGCTCCGTCAGGCATTCAGGATGAGAATAAATATAGATACTCCAAGCCCTTTATCCATCTACTTTATTTCTCTGGGATGAAATCCTGTCTCCATAGATTCAGTTCCGTCTAGTTCCCTGGCCCACAGTCCTGCTAATGACTAAACTCCTATGATTCCAGCCTCATCTTCATCCTCCGTTTCCTCGTTCTCCATTTCCACTACTCTCTACTCCTGGCTCTCAGAAAACTCTACCTAAGATCTGCTTACCCAATATGGAACCTCTGTCTTCCCCTCTTTTCTCTCGCCATGCCATTCTGTCCATTTCTACAGAAAATGTCTGTCCTCTTCTCCCTGGCCACAAGGCTCTCTGCCTCTTCAGGAATGTTCCTCCACCCTACCTTCCACCTTGATATGTGGACACCTCTTTTGTTCACAGTCAGTTTCTCTGGAAAGCCACTAGGCTTCAAGGTGAGGAGATGGTCTGAGCTTCATTTGCAGGCCCTTAAGGTAATGGGGAGGGGGAGCGGGGAGAAATAAGTAACCTTGAAGTTCAGCAGGCTTGGAAATATTTGGGCACACAAGAATTTCAATAGTAGAAGACAGCTGAAATATTAAAGGCTGGATAGCACCAAATATTCATAATAAATGGCTTGTCTTTAATACACGGCTGAATCTCTATAATATATTATTGTGGCCCACAACAGGTATTCAGGAAACAAAGTACATAAACATGAACAATTGGAGAACGGCAGACAAATGTCACGTATGGAAGGTGTCAGCAGAGGTGACGTGTCTGTGGAAGGGATCCAGCATGTGGGTGTTTCTCCCGACACTGTCCCTTGCTCCTTGCTGAGGAAGTCTGCTCGACCCAGAAAGAAGGAAGTACCCATTCATTCTTTCTCATTTTCTATCATAATGTTGTCACCAACTTTCAGCAAGAAAGAATATAAAAAAAATTAGAAAAGAAAAGGAGAGATACCTATATGGCTAAGAAATAGAGGGAAATGTGATCTATGATTGTAAGATGTAAAATACCAGGACTAAAAAAGATTAAGAATCAGTGGCATATTTCATACAAAGAATATCTAAATTACCAAAACAGAAAAGATATTCAACTTCCAGTCACCAGAGAACTTACTGTTAAGTGATGTTCACATCTCCCCTAAATTTACACATTGAAATCCTATTCCCCTGCTCCGGAAGTGAAAGGATCAGGACCTAGGCCTTTAGGAAGCTGGCCAGGTTGTAGGGTCAGACCCTTGAGCGACCTCTGTGCCCCTGTGAAAACAGAGGAAGATGTCCTTGAATCAGAAAGTTGGCCCTCAGCCGACACTCACTCTGCTTGATGTCGGTCTCCCAATCGCTAGACCCATGAGACAAATTGCTCTTGTTTATAAACATCTGATGTATTGCTATGGCAGCCCAGAAAGACGGAGACAGGACAGTACATTAAAAATCCCAGTGTTCTACCGCTGCCCACTCACTGAGTGACAAGCAAACAGATAATACCCACATAAGGCTATGAAGCAACTGAAATTCTCTAACACTTCTAATGGGAGTGTTAATGGTTTTCACTAGTGGGAAGTTCAATATTAACCCGGCAATCCAAAATAGAAATGTGCCTATGTGAACGCATGTGCAGAAATGTATGTAGGAACACTATTTAAAAGGCCTAACCTAGAACCAGCTCAAATGTCTGTCAATGGTAGAATGCACAAAGGAACTATGATATGTTTATGAAGGAATCTTCTACAGTTGTGATCACAGAAGAATTCTATGTGAACCACCATGATTGGACCTCACACACAAAATGTTTAGTAGAGAAAGCAAATACAAGAGTATATACTCTATGATCTCATTTCTACAAAGCTCAAGAACAGACAAGACTCATCAGACCAAAGTCAATATTGAGCCAAGAAAGGTGGCACACACTTGCAGCCCTGGATTTGTGATACTGTGGCAGGCAACACAAGTTCAAAGCCAGCCTGGGCTACACGGTAAGACTTTGCTTCAAAGTAGAGAACTGAATGAAAGTCAAGATAGTAGCTATCCATGCAGGGGATGGGACTAGAAGTGGTCCCAAGAGGGCCTCTAGGATTCTACTGTGTCTGGGTCATGATCTGGGCATATACATGTGAGTCTGTTTTATTGGTGAAAATTTAGTTGGAATTTTCACACACTTTTGATCTGAGGATTTGGGGGATGAATATTTTCATAAAATTATAAAAGATTAAAAGTAAATGCATGTCCAAAAGGATAAGGTTGTTTTTACTTCAAGTCATATGCTTTTCACCTTGCACTGATGCCCTGTAGACAGTGTTTATCCAAGCGTCACCTCAATCTTGTTGCGTCCTAGACTCTTGCACATCTGACGTGTTCTTGAGCCCTATTCCAGATCCATTGAAAAAGGAACTCTGTGTAATTTTGGACTTGGCATTTCTAACAAGACATTCAGCTAAAAAAATAATACTATTATGAACCGATGCTATCTTTTACCTATACCCATACCTGCACGTTCCAGCTGCTTTACATAAACTCACTGTACTGGCTGCTTTTGTGTGTCAACTTGACACAAGCTAGAGTCATCAGAGAGGAAGGTGCCTCAGTTGAGGAAATGCCTCCATGAGATCCAGCTGTAAGGCGTTTTCTCAATTAGTGATCAATGGGGGAGGGCCCAGCCCATGGTGGGCGGTGCCATGCCTGGGCTGCTGGTCCTGAGTTCTATAAAAAGGGAGGCCGAGCACGCCATGGGAAACAAGTCAGTAAGCAGCTCCCCTCCATGGCCTCTGCATCAGCTCCTGCTTCCAGGATCCTGCCCTGCTTGAGTTCCTGTCCTGACTTCCTGTCCTGACTTCCTTCAGTGATGAACAGCAATGCTGAAGTGTAAGCCAAATAAACCCTTCCCTCCCCCAACTTGCTTTTGGGCATGGTATTTCATCGCAGTAGTAGAAACCCTAACTAAGACACCCATCAACCCTTCAGTAATACTCTCTAACTAGTACTGCCCTTATCTCCATTATATAGATGAATAAACTAAGGTGTTGGGTGATTCACAAACTTCCCCAAGGCCAAACAAATGGCAAATGTCCAGACAAGAGTCACATGCAGGCAATCTAGCTTCTGGCTGCAACATCTTAACTACTGTGCATTCCTCTTCTCGTCAACGATTCTTCTCCTATTCAAGTTAGATAGTGCTGTTGTTATTTAAAATACCGCTTACACTTGTAAACATGAAATCTCCATTTCTATCTTTGATGTAGAAATTTAAAAAATATTTTTTTTTAGGAGAATGTCCCACGCCAGTTGTGAAATTGAGAGACTGGAAACTGGGGCATTGAAAGCACACACCCTTTGGAAAGACACCACACACTCCCCTCCCTGTCCTTCAGGTTATCACCATGATGCAATCCACCCAGAGAGGAGCTGCAGCAGAGGACACCACCTGGCTGGACTCTGCCTCAAAAAGGCTGACCCACCCTTTCTCTGTGAGGCTGCTTCTTCCCTGGGACGAGGAATGGGCTTGGTGGTGCCATCGCTTCGGTGACAAAACTTGATCCGGCATGATTAGAGGGGTCAGCTGGCTTCTTTTTGCCTCCCCACGGCCTCTTTCACACTGAGCTTAAATCTCACATCTACAGTCTGACCCCTTGCCATGGCCACAAGGGCAACAGGCAGTTCCATATCACATGGTCCCTTCTAAAGTGGACCTCTCTGGTGACAGTAGCAGCCAGGCAGAAGGTTAGTGTGGGATGGTGGGTGAAGAGACATGGATTCTGGCCCTGCATCTACCCCTGGGAGTGGGTACATTGAGTAATCACAAAGCATGGAGGGGAACTGAGCCTCACATTCTTCAGGTAGCATAGAGATGGTCGTGTCCGGACAAGGCCTCTGCAGGTGGTTCAGCTGAGGGATGGAGACAGCAGTGAAACAACTTCCCAGTGTGTTGGTGTTGCTGCCATCATCCTGAATCACCCCTCTCCAAACTCTGGACTTCCTCCTCCAAATGGCCGCCACCCACTCACTCCACGAATAGTCACTCAACGACATCGTGACTTTCTTTGTAGAGAGAACACACGGAATTGTAAAGTGATTAACAGTTATTTCAGACTTAACAGTCTTGAAACAAAACCCTCCCTCTCCACCCTTCCTCTGATTGGCTTGTTTCATGGAGAGCACCAACAGTCACCTGGTTGCTTAAGTCTGAACCCAGGTGACACCTTTGACATCTGTATTCCTAGCCTCAGCCCACCATCTGCGAGTTCAAGGGACACCTGAGCCCTTGTCTACTTGTACCCTTCTATCATCTGCCCCCCCACTCAACCATCCTCTAGGTCTGCCCCCTTCCTACCTTCCAGGCCCTTCTCCGCTCAGCAGACAGTACAAACCATAGCACAAAAGGCAACATTCCCCTGCTGGGAAATTTATGGTGGCTTCCTGGCGCCCTGAAAGCCAGAGCCAGCACACTTTCCACGCAGCCAAGGCTCAACACGACCTTGCCACTTTCTCCTCCCTGGCCTTCCCTTCCTAGTACTTTGCCCAGGCAGCCGAGTTCCTTCACTCTGAGTGTCAAGGTCACTTCCATCTCCTCCCTTTGCATGCTGCTCCCCCAGCACGAGGGCTCTTCCCTCATAGATAGCAGCTCAGCTCCTCTCCTTGCTTTAGTTTCTGTTCAGCGAGCACAGCCTCCCTGGAGCTACCACTCCCCGCGAGCTCCTCTCCACTGCTTGGTCCGCTCCGGGCCCTCCACTGTGTCTGTGACTATCTGAAGTTGTCTTCATCGCTTGCTTATTTACACACCGAATACTTGTCATTCTCCCTCCAAGTTCCTCAAGGGGAGGCGCTTTGTCCTGTCCTCACTGGCTTCTAATGCTGGATGCATTGTTGGCAGCTCAACTCTTCCTTTTGTGTGTATGTATGTGCATGTGCTTTGCATGTGTGTGCATGTGTGTGAAGCAGAGGTCACCCTGGTTGTCATTCCTCGGGAACTGTCTAATTTATTTATTTATTTATTTATTTATTTATTTATTTATTTATTTATTTATTTATTTGTAATAGGGTCTCTCAGTAGGACCCGCCTATTTGTCTAGGCTGGCTGGCCAGCCATCACCAGGGACCCACCAGTTTCTGCCTTCTCAGTGCTGGGATTACAAATACATACCACCATGCCTGGATTGAGCACTCGGACTGAGCCAGATCCTGGAGCGAGAGTGACCCTTTTAAGTTATGTCCCTCTGCTCAAACCCTTCTACCGACTTTTCAGCTTCTACAGTATATAAATCTTAGGACATCAAGGGCTCCAAGTACAGGCATGTCTCACTTTGCTTGTTTGGTTTTTCAAAACAAGCTTTCTCTGCATGGCCTTAGCCGTCTTGGAATTCACTCTGTAGCCCAGGCTGGCCTTGAACTCAGAGATCTGCCTGCCTCTGTCTCCCAGTGCTGGCATTAAAGGTGTGCGCCACCACCGCCTGGCTCCATGGCTCTCTTTAATATGTCTCTGACCCTGTTTTAGCCACAGCAGTCTCCTGCTTCAACATGCTGGGCACACTCCTGCCTCAGGACTCTGACCGCCCTAGGATGTTGTATTTTGTGTTGTTTGCCAGGTCCCACATAGTCCAGTCATTCGTACTTTTTTAAGGCTTTGTTAAAGTGGTTCCTTCTCCGTGAGTCCTCTCTAGCCCTCCCTGTAGCACCCCTTCACACCCCATTCTTCTCTAGTTGATTCTCCATTCTATTACTATCACTATGTTCAATGGTAGTAAGTGTAAACTCTTGGTTTGTTGTGCATTTCCACACTGGGCTGTAAGCTTTCTGTGGAGGAGCCTGGGCCTCGTATACTCAGGATAGTATCTCCAACCAGACTTGGCACACAGCATGCACGCAGTACCTATCCGTTGCATTAATCAATGCAGATGTCGCTAGGAATGAGATGGAGCGTAGATAAAGCCAATTTGGCAAGCTTTTCAAGGTTGTTGTGGAGCTAATGTGCCTCCCAGCTTTCCAATGCTCAATGTACAGACATAAAAGCAACTCAGCCACTGAGTCATAGGGCCCGTCGATCACACCCAGTCAGGTCTATCTGCTTGTCTAGGAAAAACACCACTCTCTGCGACATGCTCTCCTCGATACTAAGACCAGAGGAAGTTTCTATCAGGAGCCGGCTTTGAGCCTGTCCTTGATCAGAGCTTCTGAGAGCTGAAGCAACAAGGACCAGTGATCCACAGTGCCATCTGCAATGTGGTTGATGCCGTGGGCAAGGCATAATTATGTAGAAGCAAATGCATGTAGCCAGACCCACCAGGGCCCTCTGCACAGCTTTCTGAGACGGGACGGATCTGAGAACTGACAGACAGACAGACAGGTTTTATGGATGTTGCACTTTCTCTCTCAGGCACGTTCTTAAAACATGATTTATTTATGTATGGGGCTCACATGTGCCATCATGCTCATGTGGACGTCAGAGGACAACATGCAGGAGTTGGTTCTTTCTGTCCACTCTGTGGGTCCTGGGGACCAGACTCAGGTCCTTAGGCTTGGTGGCACTGATGGTGGCACCACTGGGGAAGCTTTTGCTGAATGCTGAATAACGGAGAGCTGATGCTCGATTGCCTGCTGCCCTGCACAGTTGCTGAGCAGTTGATTAGTTGTCTGTGAGAGCGAGGCTCTGCTGGTGCACTGTAGAGTCTGGGTCAGTACGGCCTTGGACGTGCTACTGTGGTCCATGCAGATGGTGTGTCCTAGAGGACACAGTGCAGAACCTGTGCTACTGGGCAACCGTCCAGGTTAGAAGGCTGGATAACTGTAAAGACTTCAACCTGCGGTCTACAATGCTTTGGCATGTATTTAGTAAGTGTCCAGTGCCCCAGAACAGCACCGACCATGTCTCATGTATTAGAGGAGCAGACTAAAGGAACAACAGAGAGCAGAGCCAGACACTTGCTGTAGTTGGGATCTTACGTATTTCTGAAGGCTCACGTGTCCAAGGCTTGGGTCCCAGCATGTGTCCCTATTGAAAGGTGATAGAACCTCTAAGGGGTGTGGCTCCATGGGAGACAGTTAAGCCAGCTGGGCACGCCTTAAGGAGATATTGCCACTTAGGCCTTTCCTTTTCCTCTTTTACCTAGCCACCATGGCTAAGCAGCTTCCTCCACCACGCACTCCAGCTGTGGTGTATTTATTGCCTTGCCACAGGCTCAAAAGCACCAGGGCCAATTTCAGCTAATCATGGATTGGAAAAACAAACCCTCTAAAACGGTGAGCTGAAATCTTTCTTCTTTTACGTTGACTATCTCTGCTGTTTTGTTATAGTAATGAAAAGCTCCCTACAAATGTTCTGTAGTGAGAATCTGGAGCTGGATCTCTCAAAAAATGTTCAAAGCAATTGAAACCATGTGGTGCTCTTTCTGAGAGCTATAAAATCTCAGTGAGTTGCCACATGCTCACTTGAGCAGTGTGATTTTCCCATTAAGTAACTAATTGTGGAACACGCATCGCAGTAGATGACTGAATTACATCACTATTCCAGACTACTAACTGTAAGCAATTAAATGAGGGATGGTTACCAAAACTCACGACTGAAGTAAGTTTCCCATTAAGAAATTTAATTCTATAAAAATTTACGAATATTCGCTCCACTGGGCAGGCTAGTTATTTCTTCTGCCCAAGATCTCATAACTTGTTCATGACTAGGAAATAGCTCCCTGTGTCTATGAGTTTGAAGTACATTTCTTTTGAGTTCTGTGGTGAGGCAAAGAATTTTGTAAGAGTTAAATTTCACACATACATCTAAAGACACATTTTTTTTCTTGTACTTATTGGCAGATATAAAGAAATCTCATGGTAATGAAGTTTGAAAAAAAATTGCGAGATGACATGGCCTAAGCCAGTTCCTCAGCTTTCCTACTCTTGGATGAGTGAGTCGCCAGGAATTCATTCATTCACAGCCAAATTGCCTTCAAAGCTTTCTGTGAGTCAAGCTCTGTGATTTTTTTTTCTGGCACCATTTGGGAGAGTGGGGTGCAGAGCAAAAGACATGACCCTTGACCTCAATTATCTCCTAGTGTAGTGAAAGACATGACATTGACCTCAAGTGTCCCCTAGTGTAGTGAAAGACTCACTTGTTTGGAGTTACCTAGCACTGTGCGTCCCGAGGAGTGTGACCCTGTATGATCTGGTGGTTCGGAGAGATTTAGGTCTTCCAAGAGTAGTTGGCCCTGAGCTGTGTTCGTAAAGATTGGAATACAGAAATTTGGGTAACCAACCAATCAACCACCTTTCTGATTGCTGTTTGAACACATTTGGTTTGGGGTGTTTGGGGAGACTTTGATAGAGTAGTTCAGCCCAGGGCCCCATAGCTGTCCAGAGAAACTCAGGGATTCCCTCCTCTGAACACAAGCAACCTTGCATGACTCAGTCAGCAAAAAGGAAGTAAAACTGCAGGGAGCCAGGCGTACATCCTCCAGCTCCGACCTCCCACAGACTTTGCTGGGCAACAGTTGTCATTCACTTTGAGTGACAGAAAAGAGGGTCAGAGATTCCCTAAGGTCACACAGGGCAGGGCAGCAGCAAAGACCAAGGGCCCAGATAGGTCTGGTGTTTACTGCTACTCCCACGTGATCAACTGTAGGCAGAGAGTCTCAAAAGACAGATTAGTTATCACCTGGGTCTCTCTTCATTCCTGGAGGATAAAAGCAACAATCCCTGGTGTTCAATGAAATCTGAATGGAACAGGTTATTTGGGGGAAATGTTTAGAACCTGAAGGAAACTTGGAAATCTCCCGTTTTGACTACCTTGGTTCTACTAAGAAGAGAAAACAGGCGC
>CABHPQ010190552.1:0-33039 GCA_902168405.1 Peromyscus aztecus
CTGGCAGGTGAAAGAGATTTATCCTGACCGTGGGCCAGGCAGGAAAACTCTAGCTACACTGTTTAAAAAAACAAAACGGGTTATTATTAACAACAACAACAACAACAACAAAATAGAGGACTTGAAGTTGGGAGGGAGAGAGGATAGGGGTACTAGGGGGAGCTGGAAGAAGGTGATAGTGCATGGATATGATCAAAATACATTATTATGCATGCACAATTTTCCCAGAGAATAAATAAAAGTATTATTTAAAAAAAAAAAAACAATCCAGTAGCCGGGGAGATGATACAGTTGATAAGGTACCTGCCAGACAAGCATGGAAACCTAAATTCAATCCCCAGCATCTACGTAAAACGCCGAATGCAGGCTTGTGATTCCCGAAGTAGGGAGACAGAGATGGGCAGGTCTCTGTGGTTTGCTAACCACCCAGCCTAGCCTAATCATTAGTGAGCCCATGTCCCATTGAGACACCCTGTCTCAAACAAGGTAGACAGCTCCTGAGGCTTGACACCCAAGCACAAGACCACAGCACTGAGATTTCATGTATGCAATGACGGTATCATGTCTAGCAAAGAATGTTGTGCAGCCATCATCCACTAACTAGCTCAGGCTTTTACAATCTTCCCAGCCACCCTCTTTCATGACGACCCCTGAAGGAAGAAAACAAAAAACAACAAAAAAAACACAAAGCATTACAGTTCCGGTAAATTCTGAAAATATTTTTAATTAAAAAAAATTGTAAGTTTAAGCAGAAAATTAATTTAGAAACAATATTAAAGACTGTATTACTTGGTTCCTTCTGCATGGCAGGTATTATTCTAATAATATAAAATGTTATAATAATATAAAACTCATTTGATCCTGTATTATTAGTCCTGGCAATTCAGTGTAATTGGGGGGGGGGGGTCCTTTTATAAATAAAGAGATTGAAGAAAAAAATAGTTAAATGATTTGGTCAAACAGCATGGCTAGGAAGTCATCAGGCTCAAGGCCGAGCAGTCAGGCTCAGGTAGCACAGGTCCTAACCATCCATCACACAACACAAGCTCCTAGGATGCTGGGTTAAAGACTTTCAATGAGGGCATCCTGGACCACATCCCTTTGAATTATGCCCCCTGCCACGGATGATGCCTGGGTTGGAAACCTCCTGAGTATCTTCAATCCACGTCCACATCAAGCTCATTATAGCATATCATGGAAAGACCATTTTCTCTCCTTTTCCTGAATTACACAAACCTTAAAATACAGTTTGCAAAGTGAAAAAAAAAAAAAATGGAGCCAGGGCATACAGAGAGCCCCTATCGCAATCACGAGCGACTTCACTAGTTTGTTCGCCCTCAGAACTAAGCTCTAAAACACACCCCTCACCTTGGTTTGGCACCATGGGTCCCGCTCTCACTTTGCCAATGGCTTCTCTCTCCGTGAGAAATACCACCTAATGTGGCACTATCTTATTAAAGGAATTCCTTTAGGACTTAAAGAGACTTAAAATCCTTTAGGAATTAAAGGGATTCCCTCTCAAATTTTTTAGAGTGAAAACACCCTTGAGATTTTCCCCTTAACACTCTATGATGTACAGAGAAGCAGCTAAAAGCAGCTAGAGGCCCTTCTGCCTCAGACGAGGTCTTCTATCAGTGGGTAAACCAAGATTCGAGAGGGTCACAACGCTACAAAGCTGAGAGCTCAGAGGTCAGGTTACACACTCACAGCACTGTTAGAAGAAATATTTTAGACTGTGTCAGGTGAACAATAGCCTCTCTCGGTTTAAATAAAATCCTTATAGAGGCACAACAATTCTTTCATGTCAAGAAATTCCTCCGTCGCGGTGATAAAATACAAGTCTAAAGAGTACAGGATTGACCTAACATGACAGCCTCTCCAAAAACCCTTGACTTGTATACCGCTCCATTGCTACATTATGTTCCGGGCCATGATGTCTCCCAAGAGACAAGTGAAATAGAGAAAGAGATCAGGAGCAGAACCGTCTACTGTCTAGTAAATATGACTTGCTCTGCCACCCTATTTAGAGTATCACTAAAAAGCTATCACTCAATGGGCCAGTCCGTAGGGAACTCAGAGAAGGTACCCTGGAAGGAAGGCAGGGTGCTGATGACCCCCAAGATGGAGGTGTCTGGCGAGGTCTTTGAAAGGATGACTCTGATGGCCTTTATGTTCCCAGCACCACAGGTGGATACAAGGAATAACTTCAAATGTTCCACAGCACAGTGGGATAATACGACTGGCAAAAACTGGCAAAAACTAACCAGATATTGTAAAGTAGCTAATAGGACTTTGATGGTCCCAACATGAATAAATGATAGGTGTCTGATAGATATAACAACTGACAACTAGGCATTAACATTGTATCCTTGCATCAAAATGTCATACAGTAATCACGTGCATATATACCATTATTGTGCATTGACTAAAAAAATACATACTAGTCAGGCATTGTGGTGTACGCCTTTAATTCCAGCACTTGGGATGCAGAGATGGGCAGTCTTTGTGAGTTCCAGGCCAGCCGGGTCTATGTAGTGAGTTCCAGGCCAGCCGGGTCTACATAGTGAGTTCCAGGCCAGCCTGAGATATTCATAGTGAGACCCTGTCTTAAAACAACAACAGCTTGGTACTGGCATAAAAACCAACATACAGACCAATGGAATCAAATTGAAGACCCTGACATTAATCCTGACACACATATGAACACCTGATTTCTGACAAAGAAGCCAAAACTATACAATGGAAAAAAGAAAGCATCTTCAACAAATGGTGCTGGCATAACTGGATGTCAATATGTAAAAGATTACAAATAGATCCATATCTGTCACCATGCACAAAACTCAAGTCCAAGTGGATCAAAGACCTCAACATAAATCCAGTTACACTAAACTTGATAGAAGAGAAAGTAGGAAGTATTCTTGAGTGCATTGGCACAGGAGATCATTTCCTAAATATAACACCAGGAGCACAGACACTGAGAGCAACAATTAATAAATGGGACCTCTTGAAACTGAGAAGCTTTTGTAGGGCAAAAGACACAGTCAATAAGACAAAAAGACAGCCTACAGAATGGGAAAAGATCTTCACCAACCCCACATCTGACAGAGGACTGATCTCCAGAGTATATAAAGAAGTCAAGAAATTAGACATCAAATTACTGAACAATCCAATTAAAAAATGGGCTAAAGAGCTAAACAGAGAATTCTCAAAAGAAGAATATCAAATGGCTGAAAGACATTTTAAAAAATGCTCAACATCCTTATCATCAGAGAAATGCAAATCAAAACAACTCTCAGATACCACCTTACACCTGTCAGAATGGCTATGATCAAAAACACTAATGACAGTCTATGTTGGAGAGAATGCAGAGCAAGGGGAACACTCCTCCACTGTTGGTGGGAATGGAAACTTGTACAACCACTGTGGAAATTAGTATGGTAGTTCCTCAGAAAATTGGAAATCGATCTACCTCAAGACCCAGCCATACCACTCTTGGGCATATACCCAAGGAATGCTCAATCATACCATAAAGATACATGCTCAACTATGTTCAAAGCAGCATATTCGTAATAGCCAGGACCTGGAAACAACCTAGATGCCCGTCAACTGAAGAATGGATTAAGAAAATGTGGTACATATACACAATGGAGTACCACTCAGCAGAGAAAAACAATGACAGCCTGAAATTTGCAGGCAAATGGATGGAACTAGAAAATATCATACTGAGTGAGGTAACCTAATCCCAGAAGGACAAACAAGGTATGTACTCACTCATAAGTAGATACTAGATATAAAGCAAAGAACAATCAGACTGCAACCCACAGAACCAGAAAGGCTATATAGCAGGGGGGACCCTAGGATGACTGTGGCTTATAATAAGTTTTGGTTTTACTCAATTACTGGGCAAGCCTCAATGAAACATTTCACTATTAGGATAAGAATTTGTACTGTAACAAGCTGATAATAGGAATTAATTAATTAATTTAAAAAAACTAATGAAATTTCTGCCATCAGGTATCTTCTGTTTTATTGGCTGAATCAGAAACATGGTTAGATGTTAAGTAAAACACGCAAAGCATTCAATAATTTACTTGTATGACGTGCCCACATATCATTTAGTGAATTGCATTAGTGCTTTTTCAAACCACATTGAGCAAAATCCTCAATGATGAACTTAAAATCTCTTTAAAGCCCGTGAAACTAAACTAGACTAGAAAAGCAAAGTTCTTACACAATTTACAATATAAACAAAACATTCACTTTGATCTGCCCTATTAGTTTTGTTATGTTTAATATGTATTTCATTTTTCATTAGGAACATGTTTTTTCCAAAGTTAACACAATCAGACTGTGTAATCTCATTATTCCTGACGGACTTCGAAAGGAGCAAGGTAAAGGCTTTCCTTCCTCCCTGCACACAATTTTAATACGCACTGTCATTAAGACAATATGCCTCAGACTTTTTCCATATCCACTGATTTCCTAAAACCTCCGTATTTTAAACTCTAAAAGACTGAAAAGCATAATGGGATACCACCTCCAGTGGTTAGGTTTCTCTCACAGCCGTTTTATTAGATTATCTCACCTACAGAAGAAACAAAAAATAAGGAATTCCATTTGGAACCTGAGTTTTAGAGAAATTTCCGTCATGCACTAAAAGCTGATTCCATCCTTTGCCAGTCCACCTGCCCCTCAAAATGGACAACAGAATTTTCTTTTAATAAAAATGCTTTCCGTATAAACTACAGGCTATAAATCTCCTTAAACCAAACTGAATCCATTCCCTATACTAAAGATGACAAAAAATTATCCCACTAGCTGAATTTCACTGCCAAGCTGTCAACTTGGATTTCTTCTGTTTAAAACTAGCTGTTCATTACATTCCGTAATGGGCTGTCAAAGCAGCACCACAATGAACCTGTATCATACACAGCAGCAATTGGGCAATGTGCATTGTGTTTAGATTACTGCATTCTTTACAAGACCCTGGGCTAATTTTAAACGAGATGGTTAACTTAAAATAAGTCAAAGCCCATTTTGTTTTTACCTTAAAACTAATAGCTGTTTTCCATTTAGCAAGCATTAATGACAAATAAAACAAAACTCATTGAATATATACATGAGAGTAAGTAAAGAAGCACATATGTATGTCTATAATCATGTGTGTGCGTTTGCTCCCAATAGTCTAAGCTGTTGTTAATGGCTGATTGAATTATACGGGGCACAGCAAATTAGATAATATTGCCAATGTGGGAGCAAGGGCTGCTGTAGTCATGAATACGTGATAGGTTGTTACCCGAAAGCATCACTCCAGAAGCATACAGCCTTTGATGGTTAAGCATAATGTGTCAATTAGGTATCTTTTACCTATCTACTGCATGATTCACCCTATACTTTAGCATGGGATATTGTGAGCAATGACAAAAAAAAAAAAAAAAAAAAAAAAAGTGCATGGGACTTGCCGCTGAGCCACTCTTCCCCAGCATGATATCATAACCATAAAGGCATGCTGTGGGATGTTCTGTATGGCAAATGTGTTGCTAATAAAACACTGATTGGCCAGTGACTAGGCAGGAAGTATAGGCGGGACTAACAGAGAGAATTAAAAGAACAGGAAGGCGGAAGGAGTCACTGCCAGCCGCCACCAGGACAAGCAGCATGTAAAGATGCCGGTAAGCCACGAGCCATGTGGCAAGGTATAGATTTATAGAAACGGATTAATTTAAGATATAAGGACAGTTAGCAAGAAGCCTGCCACGGCCATACAGTTTGTAAGCAATATAAGTCTCTGTGTTTACTTGGTTGGGTCTGAGCGGCTGTGGGAATGGCAGGTGAGAGAGATTTATCCTGACCGTGGGCCAGGCAGGAAAACTCTAGCTACAAAGGCATGTGATAAAAGACATGGTAACTGTACTGATCACAGATGACTTCTAAATACATCTAATGGATGCAAGGACCAAGGTGATGCTTTTTTCACTTGACATTCTTTTCTGTAACACCGCTAGCAGTGGAGTAACCTAAGAGGGCATAACACTAAGGTTAAAAGTAAATCCTACTTCAAGAATTCCTACCTGAGACCATCAACTGTAAACTGACTTGTAAATTCATGGATTCTGATGATGCTAGCATGTGAAATACATATCAGTCATAGAGCCAGGCTGCAAATCAGCCAAATCTGCCAAGAAATGTTTCAGGGTAGATACACGAGTTACGTTGAATTTGTATCTGTTTAAAGTACGTCTCAAAGATGAGATGTGAGCATACATACATCACTTATCAATATCCTGTCTGGGTCAATAACATATTAGGTGCACATGTGGCAAAGCTCCGAGGGAAAGTAATAAGAAAAACACCGTGAATGCAGCTGTTGTCTTCAGAACAAAGAGTTTCCTCTCTGATAGATAAGATCGTCAGCAGTGTGCTTTACCCTATAAGCATTCTTTATAGATGTGTATCATGTTCCAAAGTACACCCAAGTATAACTGGAAAGAAAACGGACTCTGTTACATGAGCTCAGGTCTTTATATACACATACATTTTATTCCAAAAACTTACCAAGCACTTCAGCACAGCCCCTTCAAGAAAACTGAAAAAGAGTCTGTTTTAAAATTAATTCATGTAGCCAGGCAGTGGTGGCACACACCTTTAATTCCAAAACAAGGGAGGCAGAAGCAGGTGGATCTCTGAGTCTGAAGCCAGCCTGGTCTACAGAGCTAGTTCCAGGACAGTTAGGGCCCCTTGAAACCGCGCCCCCCCCCAAAAAAAAATATGTAATTGCCTCAATTGGATTTTTTTTAAAATAACTAAACTAGCTTTTGGAATCACCATCAACCAAATAATGTATGGTGAACAGTATACAAATTTATAATTTAAAGTTAGTTTTATCTTTTACTAACTGGTTAAGTATGTAATACTATCAATAAACAAATTCTATTATATCTTCATATTATGCTTACATAATTAAAAAATCTATTTTGCTTGTTCAAAAGCCAAACATGTTCTTTTGTTCAAATATATAGTCATTCTGAAAGCATTTTATGGAGACATCCATACATACCCACCACCTCGATTCTATCGTTAACATTTTACCATACTTGTTTTATCACATATCTATTCATCGAAAATAGAAAGTTTTAATGAAGGATAAACACATTTCATAAGAACAAATGAAATAAAGAATAGTGCAAAGATGATAATGCTCTCCTTAATAATGAACCTATAATGCTAATAGTTAAGCTTTTGATTGCAGGCAGAGTCTCATAAATGATCGCTTCCATCCTTAAAAACTATGATACCTCTTTGTCTTAATAGAGACAATTGAATCTAAATTAACTCTATATTAGATTCTGAGTGATTATTATATCTTAATTTGGAAGGCAGGATTATGACAGTAACAGTAGAACATATTTCATCAGCCATGTGGAAAAAACATAGACTTGCAAGACACAAAAACACTTGGTTTTGTATTAGAGTCATACAACGGGATTTTTCTAATCATTAATGTATCAGACAGTTCAACTTCTAATTTGACACTGTATCTACTATAATACATATACATTATGAAAACAACTGTCCTATTTCAAATCTGTACTTCAACAAAAGGATGCCATCCATGTGACCCTCTCTAGGGACTGAATGTATTTGCTTTGGTCCAGTATCAAAAAAAATTAATAAACACAATTATTATTTTCAAAGATCTAGGAAGTTTACATCCATTCTGCTTTTCATTTTATTTAAAGGAGAAATGAGTTCTGAAATCTGTGTCATAAGGAAGAACACTGGCTTCACATCCCTAACTTTCATCTCATATGAACATGTGAAGAATTGTCCAACCCTTTGGCTGGGTACTTCTTGCAAAACTTCAACAGGTTGGAGAGCACAGGGGATTGCAAACAATAGGCAAAGCACATTGGAAATACTCAGGGGACCTTCAGTAAGTGAAAGGCCTGAGTGAGAGAAATCTTCACATTTCAAAGCCCACTATAATTCTTCAATAATTTTTGAAGTACCTCTAAGAGCTATCCATAGCAGTTTTGTTTCGGTGAAATGTTTTTCACATCACTCTGGATTCCACAAAGAAATAATGAATTGCGCTTTTTATTCTTCTTAATTCAACTGATAAGAAAGCACACATTAATTAAAAGTAAGCTTTTTAATACTCCAAAATAGAAATGAGCTTTTAATGTGAATTTTCCATTTTGAAACAATGCATGAAAATGCATGGGTGGCAATGTACCTCAAAAATGTTAGTGTATACAAGACATTCTTAATTACCACCAAGTATGTTTAAGCAGGTCTGGAACTGCCTGGTACCCCTTTTTAACATTTTTATTTGCTGATGAACCAACAATGTTTGGCATAATTAACACTAAGATCTTCAAAACTCAATGACTGAAAATAATTGCCGCTCTTTTTTCTTTCCTGGGTCCTCAGAAGCCCAACCTAAAGATTTAGAGCTGACTGGGCAAACATAAAGGATGTCAGAGGCAGTGACCACTGACATGCCATTCAAGGCACAGGGAAGAGAGTTCAGGCTTGAATGCCTCGAAACTGCTCATTGGCAAGATCAGCTATCAGCGAGATGCAGCGTAAGTCAGCATTATTCACTGAGCCTGCTATGACCTTAAAATCACTGCTCCTGGGGCATGTTCAACCACCAATTAGTTTCTGTGCTCACTGGACATCCCCTGCTCGGGAAATGCACTGGTCCTTCATTCCACAGTGTTGATGAAGTGTGTGTGATGGCTTTCTCTTCCCAGCTGCCCTCCTGAAGCTGCCCCATCTTGAGCTAATGCGTTCAGGTCACTTGAACACCCCTCAGTTACCACGGAATTTGATACTTTACTTTAAAACTACCATAATTTAATCTGAACAACGTGAATGTTATTGTGACCATAAAACTGCATGTGTAGACCAAGGTAAAAATAAATCAGAATTCAATTTTCTAGTATATTAACTATAATCTAAGGTAGTTAAATATAAAAGATCAGATTCCCTTTTGCTCAAAATGGTTATTTTATCAGCTATTTATTACCATTCTTGAGAGGAAATTTCTTTGCTGTTTTTAAGTAAAAATCATTAACTAGCACAAATGTACTGTTTCTAATAAATTTTTTAAAAAGAATTTTTTTCTCCTTGGACAGAAAATATTACATAGAAGGAAGCATACTTGAAAAATAACTAAGATAATATCGCACCATGATAAAAGAATGAAAAAAGATGTCCACAGTTTCTACTCGGGGAGATATAAAAAGCCAAAGGCAGAGCCGAAATTGGATATTTGGGAGGGAAATTGCTGACAGTTATATAAGTAAAACTATCCTGAAGAGAACTGTAAAGAGAGGATCTGGAGACAGGACAGAGGTGTGTTGGCCAAGACTGTTAGCTGAAATAACCTGCATGGCTTCTCTCCAAATACCCACAGGAGAGAGCTTGAGACTGGTGCTCTGAGTCCCGTCCGCCCCCCCCCCCCCCCCCCAGTGATTACGAAGGTAGAAAACTCCCCCTCAGCTGAGGGAGTCAGCCTTTACCTCATGCCCAGCCCTTTTGCAAAATGATGTGATGAAGGTTTGGCTTGATCCTTTCCAAAGAGCTTTCTTAAGATGTAATTCTCATCACCCATTGAAAGAGAACAGCAAGCCAACAGTTCCTCACACATTTAGAGTTCTGCAGCAACCATTTCAATCAAGTTTTGAACAATGTCATATGAGGGGGCAGAACTCACTCTCTACATCCTCTGTAGTTCCCTTCCTAGAGAAACTGCTTGTCTACTTTTCCTCTCTATAGATTTATCTGCTCTGGACAGTTCATGCAGATGGATTTTTAAGTGTTGTGCTCTGTGATTGATTCCTTATATTTACTATGATGTTTTATGAAGTACATTCACATTTTATTGTGTATTAATAACTCATTTCTTCTTATTGGTGAAATGTCATTGGATGAATTAACGTTGTCTACCCACTCCCTGACTTTTACAACAACACAAAATAATGCCTGAGAACAACAGTTCATAGCCTATGCCTAGATGAACTGGTGAAAAGAAAATCTCCTTCCAGATGTGAATTATATGTCACATTAGTTACAGGTGAGATTTGTAAATGGGGTAAATGTGGTGATTTCAATGAGAATATGTTTGAATGCTTGGTCCCTAGTTGGTGAACCGTTTGGGAAGGATTAGGAGGTGTGGCCTTGTTGGAGGAGGTGTGTCACTGGGGGTGGGCTTTGAGCCCACAGCAGGTCCAGTCTTTCTCTTTTTCGGCCTCCTGCCTGTGGATCAGGATGTAAGGTCTCCTGTACTGCTCCAGCACCATGCCTGCCTGCTGCCACCATGCTTCCTGACATGAAGATCATGGACTGACCCTCTGAAACTGTGAGTAAGCCCTCAATTATAACTTCCTTTTATAAGTTGCTTTGGTCACAGTGTTTCTTCACAGCAATAGAATAGTAACTAAGACAGTGAACTGATTTGCAGAGTCTATAACTTGTATTTATAATTACTGAATTATACATATAATTACTAAATTTGAATAACAGCAAGAATCCATAGTCCTGTAGTAATAACAGAATTCATAGAAGAGTACTTGAACATATCCTCACAATCTTACACTTGTATGTACAACCCCCAAATTCTCCTACAGCATCGTTCACTGTGGTTGGGAACTGACAGTAACCCAGAGGAGTTACTAAAATATAGGGGATGTTCATCATGAGATACTATGTGTTCAACAGATACAACAAACAGAAGTATGCAACAAAATGAATAATCTTGCAATAAAACATTGAGTGGCAAGAAAGGAATCTGGAAATAATATAATCTCTATCATAATAGTATAATATAAACTTAAAGTATCTACCCCAAACAGTAGCACATATTTTAGATGAACGCATTAAAACAGAGGAATTTGAAACGTAGGATTAACTCACTACTAGGCACAGATTTGAAAATGGGGGCATATTATTTTTCAGAATTCTCTGTTTCCTCTACCTGGAGAGAGATTATACTTTGCTGCCCTATTGGCAACAACCTGGGACATGAATACTGCTCTGGCCAATAAAAAACTACTCCATGGCACTAATGTTATATATATTTGATGGAAGGGTGTGGTAGAATATACAGCTCCTACCTTAAGGAATACCAGGAAAGAATTATACAAAATGAGGGAAGAATAAAAAGAATCAATCAATAAATAGAGATGCCCAGAATGGCAGCTCTAATAAAGACTGATAGAAAACTAGTTAGACTGTTGATGGAAGTCCTCAGTGCTGGACAGACATGTGATCCGACGCTGTATAACCTGGTAAACATGCTGAAAGGTAGGTGGTAAGAGGATGCTGAACTCAGTCTGAATTACTGAAGTAGATGAGACTAGGAGAGGGGACTTGCAAGATGGATCAGAAGGTAACAGCACTTCCTGCCAAGCCTGAAGACCTGAGTTTGATCCTTGGGATGCACATGATGGAAGGAGAGAAGTGCCTCCCAACGACTGTCCTCTCACCTCTATGAGGGCACCACGGTCTAAGTGTATACATACACATACATACAAATACACAAATAAAAAAACTAAAAAGAGAACAGATGAGGAAGACCACATCTAGAAAGCCCTGATAATTACTGATAGCACAAAATCTGGTACTTACTGACATTTAACAAATACCTCCTGAGTTAAATTTAGATCCTGTTTTAACTGTGACATTTTACTTTCCCCAAATATCCACAAGTCAATCATGGAGATCAACTTATCATTGAACCATATAGTCAAAACTGTTTCGTCAGGTAAACAGCTCACACGAGATGAAGAACTCCAAGGCTGTTTTGTTTTAGGCTTTTTCCACCAGCTGACAAATAGAATGTACTCAGGAAGAAGCTACGTGACAGTTGGGACTTCACATGCCTCTATGCCCCCTTGCTGGTGACACACACCATCTTCAGTCATTGCCGGTGGCCATGTCAGAGGAGGAGCAGGTGGCAATTGACTTCAGAAGATTGGCCCACCAGAATGCAAGCCACTAATGGGTGAATCTTGGGTAGACAAGGCCCCTGAGGGCTTCGGCTCCAGAATGTCTCTTGCTACTGCTGTGCCTTTACATGTTTGCTTTTGCCATATTTCTCTGGTATCTGGCACGGTGTGAATGAGTGTCAGGGAGATCCCCACTGCCTTTAATATAGTGTGATTATCTCATGGAACTTCCCTGTACTACTGGGCATTTTTTTACCTGTAGATTATTATAAAGATGATTTCCTCTTAAGTTGTACTGTTTAACTGAAGCAATGATTTTATACAATAATAATGTTAGTTTAAATAGAATTTTGATGATTAAGGGTTTTAATGAATATAGTAAGGGATTATGATAGAGGTTAGTTTAGTAGGAAAATTAATATAAGTAAAGGCAGGATATTGTGTTGCCCCACCCCTGATAAAGCAGGAGCTGCAGAAGATAGAAAATAAGAACAAAGAAATGTCACGCAGCTGGGACTTACGAGTTTCTCTTGAGGAGTCCTATCGACTGTGGCTTAGGTTAATTATTGAGGAAAACAACTGAGTCCCAGAAGCTAGGCTAGCTCAAGTTCTTTTAATCTTAATGTTGGGAAATGTGTTCACAGGTTTCAGTGTGCATCATAGATGAAACAAAGCTTTAAATATGACTTAAGGTTAGGTTAAGATGTTTTTGTTAATGGCTTTGAGGTAGAAAATCTTGGGGAACAATTTAAAGTTTAGAAAGGCATATTTTCAATAGTTGAGTGAGGAACTCATTGGGGTCACAGAACAAAACAATGGCAGCCTGGCTATTGCTGGCTGACGTACCCTTCTTGCTAGGATGGGTTGGTGATCAAAGGTGATGATTACTTCCTTATACTCATTTCTGCCCTCAGCTTCCTGATATAAAAAACTGTTGATGGAGGGATATGCACCCTGAGGATTTAAAATAGAGCTGATTGTTTTTCGTAAAGAAGTTTAGATTTGTGATTCTTTTAAAGTTTTTTTTTTAAAGATTACCTTTTGAGATAAATAATAAAGTGATTGATCCTTTCTTTGTAACCACAAAATGTAGCCTGCCAGTAAAAGAACTAGCTGAGAAAAATATCTTGCTTGTTTATACTCTGTTAATCTATAACAAGTTGCTTGGACATGAATGTCTGTTGGTTCTTGGGAATAATTTGTTTTTTACCTGTAATATGTAAAATGCTTAAATCATGTAAAGGATATGGAAAACATGTTGTTTTTTACTTGTATTCATTATAGTCATTCACTTAAAAAATAGAATGTAACCACGTAGTTTTTATAATGCTTGAGAGATTCTGCTGTACGGGTATATAAGCTGTAAGGGAAAAAATAAGATAGAGAAGGGATACATCTGGATACAAGTAAGAAAATAAATAAAAAGATGAGAGAGGGAAGATAGAAAGACCCTAAAGATGTGTATGCTTCTCTTTTTGCTGACCCCAGAGAGTTAAGTTTGGCCCCCTCAGATAGGAAAGTCAAATTGAGTGATTAGTTCGCCAACTCGATGGCTTCCCCTCAATTCCTGAACTGCTGAAGACTGGTTCTCACAGTGGTAGTCCATAGTTATGGAGCTGATTTCTTGTCATGGTTAGTGTGGTCTTGGTAGCTTTATTTGTTTAGATGCCTGTGTGTAATGGGAAATATTGTTTGAATAGAAGGAATTTATGATATTAAGGACTTACTTTTAATTCAGCAACATGAATTCTTCTCTAAAAGCTACATGCTAGTATACACTCTGCTACCTTCAATTCTTTAGGATCCAGGTGGTGTCTCTCATTTGGGTATTAGCCACGTTTTTTGAATCATGGCTAATGATTTTTTTATTTCTTTTAAATAATGTATCCCTCCCCACCTCTAGCATTGACATCTCCCATTCCTGCCCTATGCAGCCTTTGCTTAGATGGTTTTATATGTGAGGACAGTCAATGTAGAACTTAATTTTGTATTATCTGTACTGTTTTGTTTTTTAGGATTTTTGTTTATGTCTATGAGTGTTTTGTCTACATATGCAATGCCTGTGCAGGCCAGAAGAGGGCATGAGATGCTCTGGAACTGTAGTTACAGGCAGTTGTTAGCCACCATGCGGGCCATGGGAATTCAACCCTGGTCCTCTGAAAGACCAAGCTGTCGCACGCACGCACGCACGCACGCACGCGCCCCCCCCCCCACACACACACACAATGTTTTATTCATTTTTTGTAAATTTCATGTATGTACACAGTGTATTTGAATAATATTAGACCCCTACTTCTGGTATAGCTCCTCCCAGATTCCCCTACCGTGTCCCCATCCAAATTCCATGCCCTCTTTTCATAAACACCCCCCCACCCCCACCCCCCGCAGTCAGAGCTGTCTAAATGTGCACAGGTGCAGAGCCATCCATGGGGGCATAGCTAACCTATCAGGGAGCACGCCAAGGAAGAAAACCATCTCTTCCAACCCCGGAAGCCTTCCACGGCCAAAGCTCCTCAGGCTAGGGGTGCAGCTTTGTGAGCCCCTCCCCCTCCTGCGCTGGAATTTTGGCTGGCTTTTTTAGGCGTCTCTCCAGCAGACAACCAGGTGAGTTCATGAGCGCAACCGCTCTTGATTCACAGCAGTCGCCCCCAGTCTGTCTCTTACACGCTTCCCATCCCTTCCTCAGCAATATTCCCTTAGCCGTGGGGTAAGGAGGTAATCACAAACGTTTTATAAAAGAAAGCAAGTTATAAGAGTGACGGGGAATTCAAAGTATCCCAACGTTCTTTTTAATGAAGAAACACATGAATGACGCCATGAATCTGGACTAGATTCTAATCAGCATCTTGAAGTTCAAGGTAGCAGAAACCCAGTAATAGTGTTCTGCACACAGCAGCTGTACCTGCCCAGGGAACCTAGTACCATTACTACCAGGACACTTACTAGAGGGTGACACCAACAGGTCATGTTTAAAAGATTCTCCTCGTGAATCCTTAAGATAACTACAAGGCCTCCTGACATCTTCACAGTGACCCCATGAGAGAGCCAGAGCCCCAAACCACACAGTTCAGTTTGTTGGAGTTACTAACTCAAAACTGTGTGGTGTTTATTGTTTTAAGACATTATTAGGTTTTGTAATATTTTATTATATATCACCAGATAACTGATAGACTCCACCTAGAAACTTTCCCTGATACCTCATTGGCCAAAATGAGTCATGAGGCCCACCCACAGCTACAAGAGAGTCTGGAGAGTATTTTCACTGGGTGTGTTCTTCTTGTAAATAAAACCTAAGTTCTGGTTCTTCCGTTAAGGAAGAGCCATGAGGAAATGGTTGGCAGGTAGGCAACTGCTCCATTTCTATCTAATTCAGTTTTCATCAGAAAGCAAAGAGGCCCTCAGACGAGAAGACAAAGACACCAATATAAAGAGCGTGCAGCCCACAGTACAAAAGGAAACAACCTAGGATCTAGCAGTTGCTCTAAGAGGGGTTCACTCTGCAGACAGGCAATTTGCATCCCACCATGCCAGTTAAATGACTTAGATCTACGGTCTCCTGTCCATAGTCACCCTGAGAGATCATGCTAACTAGAGAAAGGAGAAACAGAAGTGTGGAAATGCTTTTTTGATGTTTTAGAAAAAGAAACTGTATAAAAAGCTTGAATGGTAACGTCCATGATGGAACTGTGTGGCAGGGCACTGGGTGCTTAATCCACGTCTAGAAAATGAGGCGGTGGGTGTTCGGGAACAGACAAAAGGCCCGTGTTAGGAAGTATGGGAGGTGCCAGGAGGCTCCTTCTTGCCTTCAGCCGCGGCCTCGCCTTGTCACTGTTTTTAGCAGTGACTTAAAGACATAAAGGGTATGCCTATCAAATGCTCGTGTGACACATCTGGGCATGATACATATAATAACAGAATCAGATTTTCAATGATCTTGACAGCTTACACGACTGTCATTCACACAGCTAACACTTCTAAGGAATCATTTCGTGGGTTTCATTTCTGTCTCTACCAGGATGCTAAGTTCCTCGGGCGGGCTCTTCAAAGCACTTCCTCTCTTTCCTTTAAAACCTCCGACAGTACCCAACAAAGTCCTGGGGACCCAGTCAGCATTGTCGTTAACATTCAAGGAACTGAACTAAACTGTCTTAAGTGTAGAGGAGTTCTGAATAAATCACTCACCTGGGCATCACAGTATCGTTTAACTTTCCCATTAGGCCAATACCACTGTTTCCTTCCAAGAAGCTATAAATGAAAATTTCTAGCATATCATACTTCCTGAGCTACCCCAGGCCCTTTGAAGACAGATTACAATAACTAAAATTTTAGAGGGTGCTTGAAAACCTTCACTTTTTATTTATGTATCTCATTTCAGTATTATGCCCAGTTCTATGACTCTAGACTGAGCCCACTAGGTAGCTTACAGTGTGTTTTAGAGCTCCCGTCACCCACACAGAGTGAGAACAGACGCACACCCCCGTTGCAGGGCTGCACATCGTTAACATTTTCTTGTTACAATTCAATATCATTGCGGGAAGATAAGCACACCCCACAGTCTAACTTAATAGACACGAAGAAGTCAAGCTCTATTGTTCAATGTCGCAGGCAGCCACCCCACATGATCAACCTTTATTCTTTTCGGGCTTCATTATGAGGATGATGCCTTTCAACTGTGGTGACTAAACCAGTTAAACTGCAAAGCAAGAAATGTATAGAACCTTTATAAGAGTAATACTGAACAGCTTAAATGTAAAACCTACAATTAAATTCCAAAACTACGTACTTCACCCTCAAGAAAATGCTAAATAGTTCCTCAGCAACATCCCTAATTTACATACCCCAAAGATGATAGGACTTATATCCGCTTGTGCTGCGGTGATATTAATAGGAATTTCTCAAGTACTGTCCGAGAGGAAACATGGTCTTATTAACCCATGCATTTCAAAACTAACAAATTTCACCTTAGCGTGCTGGGGACAGGAGCTATGCTCAGCGTGCCAGGGGAAGGAGCTTTTTCATTTTCAAAAAGCTGTCTTTTGTCAGATGAAAAGCCCCGAGAGTAAAATATTTCAGTATAGTTCAGCGTTAACAATGGATATGCCATTAGATTACCATACAAGTGAATAAAGCTCCAAATGATACGAACCTTTTTTCACACTTTAGATTTTGATGTGAAATGAGTCTAATTATTTATTCATAGACTTTCCCTCTGAGGAGTTCAAAGCACTATATTTTTAAATCTTCAAACGCACATTCCCTGAGCTCTAACGTCTACTAGAGAGGACAGAGGAACCTGTGACAGGAAAGAAGAAGACAGACAAAGGAAAGGGGTGGCTGGAAGAACCCAAGCACATTTCAAACGTGAGGTGGGATGTTTTATTCATTCATTTATTCCTTCCGGCATTCAAGCGTTTAGTAAGCATCTATTAGAAGGTGAGATCCGTGCGAGATGTTAGTGAAGACAACCCCAGTTCCAGCAGCTCTTCAGACAGAGGCGTGACAGACATAGAGACTGATAATTACATGTGCCAAGCGCTATGATACAAGAAACCACTGGATTTGGGAAGACTTCAGCAGGAAGGGAAGGTTTCAGCTATATTCAGAAGTACTAACAGAAGTTTGTCAGAGACTCCTAAGA
Source organism: Peromyscus aztecus (assembly GCA_902168405.1). Classification (NCBI taxonomy): domain Eukaryota; kingdom Metazoa; phylum Chordata; class Mammalia; order Rodentia; family Cricetidae; genus Peromyscus; species Peromyscus aztecus. The sequence continues at coordinate 17,596 of CABHPQ010190552.1, forward strand.
CAACCTGGAGACAGAGGGCAACCTTCTGCTGTTTTGTGAAAAGACTTCAAAGTTGTCAAAATCATGAAAACCTTGGACCAACCAACACACAATAAGCAGATATAAAAATAATACACATAATTTTGTCTTATATGTACATGGTTTTATGTATGTAGATTTGCTACACACACATACACACACACACACACACACACACACACACACACACACAGCTCCATGGGAAATTACAACTGATGTCACTGAGCCCCATTAGACCTCTTACTAGGGCCTCAGATGATTTTTAGAAGTCAGTTGGCAGGGCTCAGCCACACACAGCTTTCTCCTTCTCTCGTCCCCTTCTCTCAGGTGAATCTCACTTAGGTAGTGAAAGACTTGGGCCAGATTGCTTGATGCTATCTACCCCCAAGCCGCTACCAGCACACCCACTCAACAAGGGAGCAGGTGCTTCTCCGACGGGCTACATATGGGACAGCCTCTTTGGCATCAATCTGCATGTAGCTGCATACAACAGATGCTGAAAGAAAGAAAATATGTAGCTTAAATCTCAGAAGTGCAGATGAAAGAGAATGTTTTCCTTGCTTTTATATTATTTCAAGTATAAAAGCTCCTATGTCAAAATACTCAGAAAATTGTGGCTCAAAATAGAAAAGACAAAAATCTGATCATCAGACTGACTTGTCGTTCCAAGGCTTCAAATCGCCTTCTACAGAGGCACTAATTGATATCGACAGAGTGATATGGCTGAAAACCAAAACCTTTCTCACCTTGATATAGATGGGGGCAGGAGGCAAGCAATTCACCAAACTAAAAGGCTGTGCTTATTCTGTGTTGGGTTAAAGAAATTATAGCTGCTGTTTATATATGGCTGAACATGTGTATTTACGGACTACATAAAATGCTACACTTGATACTCTGCCCTAGTACATGCTGGAACACGGCACAGTACCTAGTGCATTAAGATCCACAGTCCTTAATGATGATGATGGTGAGGATTCAGAGCCGAGAGTCAGCATTCTGACCTGACAGCTCACTCGTGATGTGGTCCGGATCTTATCACCCGGCAGCACTGATTTCAGCAGATCATGTGTCATGATTTAAAGGTCAAAGAGTTTTATAACCCTGAAAACTCAGAATGTGGGAAAAGGATAACTATTTTCCAGCAAGTCAAATCAAAAGACATGAACAATATGAAGACGCGTCACCCAGAAAAAGAGGCTTGGATATAAATACATACTGAGTCACAGGGAAAGTGTTCTGACATTTAAACGGAGAGCAAGTGAGCAGGAAAAAGTCACTAAGGAAGTAGAACCCAGGGACACATGACAGGGTAGGCTCTAACCTGGGGGGCGATGAAGCACAATATTAAACGCTAACATCCCTCTCGTGGTCCAGAATTCATGAAGCAAGGCTGATGTAACACAAGCCATTCTGAGAAAAAGCAGAAATCTAAATACAGAGATAAAAGGAGAATTCTGACTATTCCAACTTTATTAAAAAAAAAAGAGCTCATTGGAAAAATAATGCTAAATATTTTTTAGTAGTTTATTTAATTTTATTTTATGTGCATTGGTGTGAAGGTGTCAGATCTTCCGGAACGGGAGTTACAGCAGTTGTGAGCTACCATGTGGGTGCTGGGAATTGAACCCAGGTCATCTGGAAGAGCAGTCAGTGCTCCTAACACCGGAGCCATCTCTTCAGCCCCAGCCGAATATTTTCTTAAATGGTTAATGAGAAAAAAATGAGAGACAAAGTTCTACGTTTAGGATCAGTGCCCATAAGCATGGAACTGTGAGAGTACCAGGCAATCCTCTGGAAAATGAATGTGCTGGCTGAGCTTGGGAAGTGGAGGCAAGAGGCCCAAGAATTCTAGGACAATGTCTGCTACAGAGCAAGTTCAAAGCCAGCCTGCCTCAAAAAACAATGAAGAAAGAAGGGGGCAAGGGAGGGGAAGGGAGGGGAGGAGAGGGGACAGAAAGGGAGGGAAGGGAAGGGGAGGGGAGGGGAGGTAAGGAGATGGAAGGGGAAGGGAATGGGAGGTAAGGGGAGGGGAGGGGAAGGCAATGAATGTGGCACACAACTATAGTCTCAGCTATTCAAGAGGTTGAGGCAGAGGGATCACATGACTCCATGCGCTTGAGACCAGTTCAGACAAACACGGTGAGATTGTACCTCAAGAAAAAACAAAGGAAAAAGGAAATGGGCCCCGTTTCAATGCCCCTCTCTGACAGAGATGCCCTATGCCCTAGAACATAGAGAACTGACATTAAAAAAAAAAAAAAAAAAAAAGGTCCAGAAGCCGGCAAAACTAGAAAGGAGAAGGGTGGTGGAATATTATTTTAATTAGGCAAAGATGTGTTACATTTCTTTGTGCTGTGAAATATTACTTGAACTGTGTATGTGAAGGTGCATTACCTTTGTGGCTGCTGCCTTCGTTAACGACGTAAAGATGTGCTCCATTTGTTTGTGACGCATGTGTTTAATTATGTGAAGATATGTTGCCAGGGCTGGAGAGATGGCTCAGCGGTTAAGAGCACTGACTGCTCTTCTAGAGGACCTGGGTTCAATTCTCGGCAGCCCACAGCTGTCTGTAGCTCCAGTTCCAGGGGATCCAAGACCCATGGCAAAACATCAACTCACATTAAAATTACTGTAAAAAGGATGTGCTGCATCTGTTTCACCTTGTCTGCCTAAGGCACCTGATTGGTCTGATAAAAAAGCGGAATGGCCAATAGCTAGGCAGGAGAGGGAAAGGTAGGGCTGGTGCACAGAGAGAATAAATAGGAGGAGAGAGAGAGAGAGAAGAAAGGAGAGTGATCAAGGGAGAAAGAGAGAGATGTGCCTGGGGCCAGAAGCCAGGCAGCTGCCAGCCAGCCAGACACCAGAAGCAGTGGAAGCAAGATCTACAGAAGAAAAGAAAGAGAAACAGCCCTGAGGCAAAACACGGATGAAGAGGAAAAGGTTAAGTTATAAGAGCTAGTGGAACAAGCATAAGATAAGGCCAAGCATTCGTAAGTACTAAGAAGTCTCCATGTCATGAATTGGAAGATGGCTGGTGGCCCAAAAGCAAAAGCCTGGTACAGAGAAGGTATAGCTCTCCGAATCTTACTTCATCACACCGCATAACTGCATCATCTGGCCATGGGATAGTGGGAAAATCCTAGAGACAATTTAAGTAGGCCATTCTTCAGAGTTGTAGGGCATGTACTCAGCTACATACACACTGTCATCATTTGGATATTTCCAACCATCGTGTCATTTTCCTAGAGAAACAAAATGCAAAAAACGATGAATGATCTTTAAAATTCCAAATGGGAGTCTCTTCTTGGAAATTTTTTTAAATTACTGGTAAACAAAAGCTACAAAATAAATGTTAAAATGTTCCGAAAGATTAAAAGTTTTCAAAAAATCAACACCATAAAAATTAATTGGGTTCCACAGAACACTGGAAACAACAGCCAGTGAGTGGATGCTACCAACAATTCCACAACAGCAAGCACCGACCTTGTAACAGCCTACAGGGAATTAAAGTGCTATTAATCAATCAACATCTCTTTCTTCTATCTGTCTATCATCTATTCATCTGTCAATCTATCTATCATCTATGTATCTCTCTCTCTCCATCTAGCTTCCCTTTCGCAGTGTTGGCCATTGAACCCATGGCCTTCCATGTGTTGGACAAGGGCACTGCTGCTGAGCTGCAGCCCCAGCCTCTACACAGCTCGAGTCTGCAGAGGGGTCTTCTTCAGTCCCTCTTTGGTTCCACCTCTGTGTCCTAGGCCGACAGCTGTACTCCACTCTTCACCCTGCAGCTGGCGTGCAAACATTTCTAAAGACAGACTTGATCATATTTCCATCAGCTCCTACGGCTTTGGGGAGTGGGCGCAAAAGGCCTTTCGCAGCCTGGGCCTTCTGACCCCTGCAGCCTCGCCTCATTTTCTGCCCCAAACGCTCTAACACAAGCCTCACTAAGCAGCAGGTGTAAGGTCAGTCTGGAGACTTAGCTCAGCGGTAGATAAAACATGCGCAATAACTTGGGTTCAGTCTCCAGCACTACCACAAGACCAGGGACAGAACAGTCGGCTCTCGAACACCGAGGAGGAAGAATTTTAACACAACGCTAAACAAGCTCTCTTTACCCAGGCTTTGACCGGTGATGGTGCCTCCAACTGAACCATACCTTCCCCATCCTTGGGTTAATTTCTGCCCTAACAGACTCAGATTGCTCTTCTTTACAAGGCCCTCTCTGGGTCCTGTGAGGTGACTCAGAAGCGGGGAGGGAAGGGCAGCGGCACTTGCAAGCAGGCCTGAGGACCTGGGATCCCACAGGGTGGCAAGAAAGAACAAATTCCAGTCATTTCCTGACCTCCACATACACACATGCTATAGTATAAGCACATGCAAACACACACCATAGATAGATAGACAGACAGACAGAAAGAAAGATGATAGATAGGATAGATAGATAGATAGATAGATAGATAGATAGATAGATATGATAGGTTGATAGATACGTAGATAGATGATAGATAGATAGATAGATAGATAGATAGATAGATAGATAGATAGATAGATAGATATGATAGGTTGATAGATATGTCGATAGATGATAGATTGATAGATAGATAGATAGATAGATAGATAGATAGATAGATAGATAGATGATAGATTTAAGAGAAAATTTAAGCTTCCCACAGGACATACTGGATGAGCCTTATGAATACTTCCAATATAATGAACTTGCCGCTCACCTTCTATTATCCACCACTCTCATTTGACCACAAGTTACCCATAGGCAGGGCTGTGTTTCACTTGCCATTAGGTGCTCAGAACTTACACAGTTCCTTTCACACAACATACACCCAAGCAACTATAGACTAAACTAATTTACTTGGCTAACGTTTTCTAAAATGTGATTTTCATATGAACAAAACCCATGACATGTAAATGAAAGGAGCCCAGGTCACACCAAACATAATTCATTTAGGTCACAGCCTCTGTTGCTTTCATGTCAGAAACTTGTGGGGGCAGTGCCAAGAAATGGATCAAGTACTAAGCCATGTGCGAGCTTAGGCAATTGCTCTACCCCTGACCTATAGCTGCAGCTTCCAAAGTCAGAGACTCTCATTTAATTTCATTTTATTATTATTGAAATGATCCACAGAATTCCCCCTTTATTCAGGTTCACAGACTCTTTGTGTAGCTATAATATCCTCTTTACAGCTCTATTCTACCCAATGCTTTACAGAAGGATAAAACATTTTATTTATTTTTTAAAGGTTTCTTTATATTACTCTCTATGTGTGTGGGAGGGGGGTGTTTTACCTGCATGCATCTCTGTACACCACCAGTGCCAAGTGTCCATGGAGGCCAGAAGAGGGCATTAGATTCAATGAGATTGGAGTTACAGACAATGGTCAACTGCCATGTGGGTGCTCGGAATTGAACCTGGTCCTCTGAAAGAGCAGTCAGTGCTTTTAACCACTGAGCCACCTCTCCAATCCCAGAAACACATTTTAAAATCCATAAAAAAAATTGTTATTCCATTTAAGAGAATGGGTTTGGTGGCAAATTGCCTAGGTTTTGACTCCATAGCTTTTTCTAATTGCATCATTGTGAGTGGTTGACCAATCAGTCAAAAGGCTTGGCTTTTTCCTTGAGGCAGCTATAAAAACTAAGGAAAATGGTTAAGGTGCTTTAGATAGACCATAGCACATAATTAACACCTCCACGTCACCTAAAAACTGCCTGTATATCGGACTTGGGTGGTTTGCTTTGGCAACTGAACTAGAGGACTGGTTTCCCACCCTTACAGAACTATGAGATTGGTATGATATGATATGAAAGTACAGAGAAAGCCTTATGACTAAGAGGTATCACTACCTAAATAATGACCCTGAATCACATCACAAGCAATAGATTTACCTCATTTCATTTATGTGCAGGTTTCACAAAGTCATTTTGAGGCTCAATGGGACTTTGTTTTGCCCTTGCATCCCCCTGAAGAAGAAGGATTTGGGGAAGGATATCCTCCAGGAAAGGACTGGCAGCCCTCTGCTGTGCTCCTGGTTAGCAGCACCCTCGCCCCAAAGCATGCCTCTCACATGTGACCAGAGAAAGAGACACTTCCTGACCAAAATTACAGTGAATATTGCAGAAGAGATATTATTAACAACTTGAAGACAATAAAGATATTAGAGACGTACAGACAGGGGAGAGCTGAAAGTTTTTAACTATTAGTATGATAATAAGGTCCCTACCATGCCTGTGCCCCATCAGGAGATCAACCACCCCCAGCGATCCTTCTTAGGAATTCTAAGGGTAGAACTTGAAGCAGCAATATGATTCTCTTTAGCCTCTTGCAAAAGGTGATGAGTTGAAAGGTTGGAGAAGAAGCATTTACCTGGGTAAATATTAACCTATGGACAGAAACTTCAGGGACCAGTCATCAACTATTACAAAATGCTGTTTTTCTTTTATGCTGGGGATTGAGCCAGGGACTCATGTATGTTAAAGTGCATACTCCACCATGAGGTACACTCACCTTCAATTATATTTTTTATTAAAGATTCATCTTCTTAGTATATTCTTCAATAAAATACATACAGTGGCTGAAAGGAACCAGTTGCTGCTCTTGCAAAGTACCTACATTTGATTCCCAGCATGCACTGCACACACACATACACACACACACACACACACACACACACACACACACACACACACAGAGAGAGCTGCTCACAACCATCTCTAACTCCAGTTCCAGGGGATCTGCTGCCCTCTCCTGGCTTCCTCCAGCACCAGCATGCATGCAGTACACATTCATGCAGACGAAACACCCGTACAACTAAAATAAATATATATTTTTTTTTAATTAGAGTCAGCCTGGAGATTTGGCTCAGTGGAACAAGGTGTGCTTGAGATGTGTAAGGTCTTGGGTTCACTCCTCAGCACTATCAACAGACTAGAGACAGAAGAGAAGCACTAAAATATCAAAAAGGTAAGATTTTTTAAACCAATAATAGCATCAAACAGATATAAAAATAAAATGGCTTATAAGTTTTGTGATTGTCCAAATCCACTTATAATATGACCTTTCATTTTATCTATTATGAAATGAAGTGTTTCAAAAATTGGATCTTACAGGTGTCGCAAACAGAACATCACTATAAATATCCAAACTTTATGTTGATTTATTTGTTAAAACCTAAGACCATGATATTTTTATGTCTTCTAAACATAACATCATTTATTATTTTCTGGATGCTTAAAAGTCATTATTATGGGAGCCAGGCACAGTGGCACACACCTTTAATCCCAGCACTTGGGAGGCAGAGGCAGGTGGATCTCCGTGAGTTCGAGGCCAGCCTGGTCTACAGAGCGAGTTCCAGGACAGCCAGGGCTGTTACACAGAGAAACCCTGTCACGAAACACAAAACAAACAAAAAGTCATTACTATGGGTATAAATAAATTATTGTCATGTTTATTACAGTGACATCGTCCGGAGGCTTACTGTTACTATCCACCCCTCAGCTGTTCTTACATTGATCTCAAGCTCAGAAGCGGTTTTAATACTTTTTAAGATTTGTTAAAAATCAGATTGTGCGGTGGCACATGCCTGTACCCCCAGCATTTGAGAGACAGAGGGAGGAAAAAAAAACTCAAGTTCAAGGCCAAGCTAGTCTACATCATGAAAACCAGGCTATCTAGGGCTACATAATAACACTAATATCTTAAAAACTAAAATTTTAATTAGAAACAAGACTATAAAATAAATATTTGATGTGGTCCTTGGAGCCTTTAATATTTATTCTCTGACCTTGTATAGTAAAAAATTGTCAGTCCCTCTCCAAAATGATCCTGAGCTAGCAAGTGCCTTTCTGTCTCTCCTCTGTCTGCGGAGGTGGAGGCTTTGGGGTGAGAACTCAGTTTGGTTCCTAGAGTAGGTAGCTACATAACCTCTCTGAATCTCTGTTTAGTTACCTATCAAGTGGGAACAAACAAACCACCTTCACAGAACAGGTGAATGACTGAGATGCCATAGCAGACATGCAGGAAAGAAAAGCATTATGGGATCCTGCTTCATTGACAAAATCTACCTCTGTGAACTATGAACTATGTTGGCAGAATTCAGATCATTTTGTTCAACTTTTCTTAAAAGGCCCATCTGCTCAATGAATAAAACATTTCTTTAACCTTAATATTTAATTTTTTTTAGTTCTTTTTTTTTTAAGATTTATTTATTTATTATGTATACAGTGTTCTGTCTGCATGTATCCCTGCAGGCCAGAAGAGGGCACCAGATCTCATTACAGATGGTTGTGAGCCACCATGTGGTTGCTGGGAATTGAACTCAGAACCTCTGGAAGAGCAATTGGTGCTCTTAAGCACTGAGCCATCTCTCCAACCCCTATTTTTTTAGTTCTTAAGTAGTAAATCTGTCTAAAAGCAAAAGACATACCAAATAATAACAATAACAGTAAAGCAACATGGGAATTGTCACCATCAGGTCACGACAGCAAAGCTGGACAGACTCTCCTTTGGCTTCCCTTGAACCACCTGTATTCCATCACACATCTATAGGATCAAAACACAACGTGGCATAATTTCAGGCACTGTGCCACCATCAGACTGAGTTGCAATTAAGAGTGAGGGCATCATTAAGTTTGGGGTGATGCTTGCAATTGAAAGCAAGCAAAGCCTTCCGCTCCTCTGGAAAACGTCATTTAGGAGGTTTCAACTATTCTCCTAAACCTAGGCTCTAGTGCCATGCTTGAATTTTTTTTGGATGCATGCCCAACAATAAATGATCCACAATGATCTGAGGACAGCACTCCCATCCAAGAACTTAATCAGATTAATGATGTATTTGTTTGATAAAAATGAAGTACATTAAGCCTGAGAATGCCTAATTTACATACTAAATGGTTGCTAGGGACCAAAAATACTAGTGGTTTTTACAAAACGGAGGTTACAAAATTGACTATTGTCTTGAAATCTGGTAGTAAATAGCAGTGAAATGCAAAATAATAAACAAATGTTAATTAGAAGTATTTATGTATGTAAATTCATTAGATGGTGTAGTTGTTCAAAAGAACATAACGATGCTCACATCCCAAACACATGAGCCCCTGAGACAACACGGTGTCATTATTGAAGTTGGAAATGACAGTAAACTTATTTATCATGTTTTCTGGTTGATTTGACCTCAAATCACGGCTCACATTCCACAGTTCTATTTTCACTGGGGATGCTAGGTTAAAAGATGCAAATACAAACAGGAAATTAGCAGTTTAGGTATCTGCCATTTTCATTGGAAACAGCTTCAAATGAAAGGAGGAAGGAGAGTTTTCACAGAGCCGCTGAATTTTACCACATCCTTCAAGGAGAACTAACAGCAATTCAGGATGTCCTCCTGAATTTTCATTCACACACAGGACTGCTACACTCATTCAACAAACTTTCGTTTCTTGATCTCCATGAGGCAACAGTAGAAAATACAAAGTCACTGCTCTGTCTGCTAAGGACACTGGCGAGCAAGCAGATAATTACAATTCAAAGGAACAGCTTTACAATTCAAGTATTAAAAAGGAGCTCTGGAAACAAGAGAGCCAGCCACCAACTTAGCTTAAGGGTTAGCCTTAAACCTCACAGAGGTAGCAGCCTTATAGTCCTCATCATAACACCTGCAAGGAGAGGACTGGGAGGGATTTGGGTCTGTCTGTAGATACCTATATATTCCTCTGGTTTCAAAAGGTGGAGTCAAATTTCATTTAAGTAAGACAAGACTTAAAGTTACCTTGAATTAGTTAAAAACTTTTCCACAGTTCAATTTTATTAAGTTGCACTTGTATTCAGTGACTAGAGCAGATGAAGAGTTTCTAAAAATTAAATAAAAATAACTAAATGAAAACTACCTTTCATTAAACATGGAATTTTACATTTTTAAAAATAATTGAGTTCAGTTTGGGATACAAATTTATATACAGGCCTTGGAAATATGTATGGAAAAGCAAAATTTTGGATCTCTTTAGACAAACATGAATGAATCCAGAAATGTCAAACAAAGAACTTAAACATGATTGATGTTTTTGGTTTTAAAATTTTGGAGAAATGTCCACACCTTAATTAAATCATTATACCCTACGTCATGAAATATATGCCAATCAAAAATAATTTGAATTTAATTAAGAATGAGACGAACTATGATGGGAGAAATAAGGATGGGAAGGAATTAACCTATACATTTAAAAATTTGTCCACTAAGTACAGCAACAATGGCTCAGAAGCAGTCATGACATCACCATCAAAGGCCGCGTTCACTGACCAGCCAGCCAGGCTGTGGAAAGGGCTCACACTTTGTCACGGTGTTTGAAATGCTGGCCAGCCATGTCACGACATCATACTTTCAGAGAGCATGAGGCCCAGTGTTGTGGGGGAAAATGTTCCCATGTCTGGACTTGAAATGGTCATTTCAAGAAAAGAGTCTTCTGACCCCAATCCAGTGGGTCACATGGCCCTCAGTCAGCCATGACTGTTCTCCCTTTCTATTGCCTAGGATAAGCGTCTCTCACACAGGGAAGTAGATTCAGAAAAAGCATTCTAGTATTTTTCTCTTCTTGTGTATATTATAAAGTCTATCTTGTATGTATTCCTACAATAGTAATAAGGTCACTCTTGGGGACAAGCAACAGTTAGTTTCCACACCCTTAACCCATAAGTCTGTGACTCACCATACTGGTTAACAATATGAAATATGGATGTCCCTTTTTCCCTAGTATCACAAGAGAAAAATCCCAGCAAGTGAAGGATAATGTCAGAAGTCTCCAGGGAAAACTGGAGGCTGACCTGTAGATTACATGGGAAAATCCCCTTATCATTCAAGAACCAAAACCAAAACCAAAACCAACACATACACACAAAACACCTGTTCTTTTACCAGTAGACTGCCTGGATTTCCCACAGTCCAATGCTGTCTCATCTCCTAACCCCTTTTGTTTCTCTCCCACGAAAGCTTTATTTCTGAACTCACTGTGGCACGCTCTCATGCACCTGTCTCACATAGGAACAACATAGTTAAGTAGCTTTACAGTGAGAAACGTGGACAAGCAGGGCACCAGCCTTAGGGTCCTCACCTCACAAGAATAAACCCAACTGAAAGAACCCATAGAACTACGGAAAACTTAGGACAACTGGCGTAAGCCGAGTCACATACACAATAATAAAGGGCAATAATCTAGTATTTTTGTTTGGGTTTTTGTTGTTGTTCCTGTTGGGTTGGTTTGGTTTGGTCTTGAGACATGGTCTCATCAAGAAACCCTGGCTGGCTTCAAGCTCACAGAGATCTGCCTGCTTCTGCTTCAGGAGTGCTGGAATAAAAGGTGTGTGCCACTGCACCCAGCAAATAATTTCATTTTATAAGTAGTCCACCTCATCATTAAGATAGAAAGTAAACAAATACAGCCAACCTTCATATTTGATGAAGTCTTTGGCATTTACTATTTTCTAAGAAGTCTGGAAAAGACTGGGGCTGGGTACATGGCTCCTGAGAAAAGTTTTTCCATGCAAGCTAGAGGTCTTGGTTTGAATCCACAGAACCCTGTGAAAGCTGGGTGTGCCCCAGCACCTCTAGGTAGGGACAGGTAGATCCCAGGGGCTTGTTGACCAGCCAGTATAGCTCAAACAGCAAGCTCCAGGTCCAAACACAGACCCTGCCTCAAAAAGTAGAGGGGGTGGGAAAGAGGGGAGACACCTATCATCAACCTCTGGCTTCAGCACACACATAGATAAGCACACCCACACATACATGTATACACACACATGAATACACCCCACACACACATAGATAAGCACACCCACACATACATGTATACACACATGAATACATCCACCCACACACAAAAATTCTTGAAAATACAGAACACATCCAACTGGAGTTTGAGACACTGGAGAGCCAGTGATTCAAGGCAACAGAGGTTTAGCAGACTACCGAAAGATTTGTCGATCAGACTGCCAATGAGAGCATTAGTTTAGAACGAGATTAAACCTCACTCACAATGTCTTAAGAATGTGTAAATATTGAAAGACAAAGATTTGTTAAGTTTCGAAGCAACAAATTCCTACAGCAGGGCAAACGTATTGCTAAGCCATCTGCTGTTTGCAACACACATAATACATTGAACAGATGAGGGTGCCCTGTGCTCCTATAAACAGATGGGAATGTTTTTAAGTCTAAAATAGCCTATCAATGGAGGCCTCAACCAACACCAAAAAAAAAAAAAGGAGGGGGATGGAGAAAAAAAATCCCTCCCACCATGCGACCCATGGCTGAGTACTTGGTTTTTGTTCATTGGGCATCCACATAATGAACACCGCACCACAAAACTAGACTACCATCCTCCTGTTACCATGAGAGCAACATCTTTTCTTCCTGAAACACGTGTAGAGACAAAGGAGGGCTATTCAGTTGAATCGGTTAAACATCTTTTGTATCTTGAATGTTGATGATATATCTAGTTGGCAGGCAGAGAAGCACCACAGATAAATAGCTCGCCTACTTCACCTATTTACAAACTGCACACACACATACACACACACACACACACACACACACACACACACACACACACACACACCACAAATCCACCAGCATACAAATGAAGGCATTCCTTAGGCAAAAGGATAGGACATGTCCCTTTTTTGGCAAGATACTTGATTCTACAGTAGTTCTGTTAAACTTATGAAAAACTAATACTTTTGAATTAGATGCATTTAAAACTTTTAAAATACAAGTCTTCCTCAAAGCAGCTAGAGTTATGAACATTTTTTTTAAATTAAGCCAATATTAGTATTTATGGCATACTAAGTTCTTCATGTAATATTCTCATACTTAACAGAATAGTTTTTTGTTTTTGTGAGCCTACAGATCCTAGAATTTAATTTTTTTCTATTTAGTGAATGCTCTGGAACATTCACTAAATGGAAATTATTTTATAAGCAAATTATTTTATAAATACCTTTAAAATTATTTTATAAACAAAAACAAAAGGAAACGTAAGATCTTTTTGGTTCTATTTAGGTTAAAATCAAAATGTCATCAGTCCTCTTGTGTTTTTCGTAAAAGAAACATCCTGTCTATAAAACATCTTTTAGTATAAAATTCAACAAAAACTCCAAGATCACCAAGCACTTTCATGCTATTGACCATTTTGATATGAAAGAAAAAAATGCATTTAAAATTTATAAACTCGGTAAAATAATAAAGGTTCCAGTGTGTTTATTATGATGTCAATTAATCTGTCTTAGCTTCTATTTAACAGTAAGGAATGTCCAGATCTTGGCTTACCTGAATAAATTATTTGCTTAGAACCAATGAATACAGACATTTATATATATATATATATATATAATATGCCCCAGAGAAAACAAAATATAATTAGAAATATATTTCAAATGCATTACATTTAAATATCCTCAACCATTTTAAATTCAACTAAATTTAATAAAAAGATATAAAAGGCAACAGCTGGCCAGTTTGAGTAAGATACAGTTGCTGAAGCAAACAGGTAGGGTATGCGATTCCTCCATGGCAACTGGACCACAGCATTAGTGAGACTGCAGAAGAGGAAATAAATGCCCTCCCCAAGCTGAATGACTACTGTTATGCTTCCATATAGCTGGCATTTATCATTTGCCAAGTATTAGCGCTTTTCCTGATTTAACTCATTTTAATTCTCACAACAGCCGTGGAAATAACAGAAACATCTTAGAATGAGATATTTTTGGAAAGCCCAGGATTTCTTTTTTCCTTTGGATCTACTTGAAAGGGGGCTGCCCAGACACAGCCTCCATTAGCCACCAGAACACTCTCGTAGGAAATCATCCATTACAAAGGGAGAGGCGAGGTTAAAATTCGACGCAAATTTGCTCGGCTCATCTAAATAGAAACTTGGTCTGACCTCTAGCTAAAGTATCAAAGTTTCTGAGAGCCATAAAATAATACGCATCAATTAATCATCATCATCTGCTGAGCCAAACATTGGAAAATAATGTCAAGAAGTTACCCTGTAATTACTTTGTGGCTCCTTGAAAACCCATTTGACATAATCACTCTTTGACAGCTGCAAGAGGGAAAATGTTCCATTTCTTCTCCCACCGGAACCCTCTTCTGAGAGCCAGGGGCGTCGCTTCTCAGCACTTCCTGATCTGCCAAATGTTTCTGAGCAAGTGTGTGGGGTGCCCACCTAATCAGCGCTCCAGAGACCTGTCGGGGCTTGAGAGTTTCCAATCAAAGCCATGGATTCAGGAGAGTCACAGGCAGGGGACGGGCAATGGGCTTATTATTACCAGTGTGCTGGGTGGAAAATTACTCGAGTACAAGAGAAGAGTACCTGGTTTTATCTAAAAGACCACTGGGACATTTCCCTCCCTTCTGCCTGACATGACATTTCCATTTACAAGAGAAGCCCTTTGGTGTTCACCCCATTATAATATGCTCAGCATTCTCATTTGCCCGCATGTGAGGCAGGGGATATTTTCACTTGACTCCTCCATGTAAACCAGGCATGGTGTTAAAATCCCACAGAACCCTACCGACAAACAAAGCATCTCATTTCCATCCAAGGCTTGCCCTGCCCAGGACCACAGCTGGATTTTCTGCCTACACCTGAGCTGCCTGAGACTATGCCTGAGACTAGCCAGTTTTCTCCGACGGTGAAGGAAAGCAGGGCCTCTGAACAGCTCATTTCCAGGATGAGAATTTGGTTCTCAAATTCCTCCCGGACATTACCGAGGCCCTGACATCCTAGAGCAGCTCCCCACTTCTCAAGAGGATGGTTTTCTAGTTTTATAACTGCTGTCTTGGTTTTTCTCAGGGGCATCCGCCGGAAGAAAGGCCTCATTGGTCAGCTCAGTAAGTGAACCCCAAACCCCAGGGCCTCAGCAACAGAGTGTGGGGAATGCCTAGACAACATTTCTGCACAATAATCCAATTGTGTGGAATTGAAGCTTTATGTTGCACAGAGAACAGCTGTGTCTGTATCATGGATTTTTCCTTTTTCCCATCAGAAAAGATCCAAATGGGGCCTGTGATTCAGCATGATTTGGAAAGTCCGTGACATTAATGAAAATGTCATTGATGCAGCATCTTATACCCTAGAAGGGGAAAAAAAATAGAACTGGAAGTCTGTTTGGTCCCTCTGACAAGGACAAAAAGAGGAAAGAGCCATTTATATGCAAACTTTGGTATCTAGAACTAAATCAAAGTGCAAATGATATTTAATTTTCTGAGCTGCTTATTTTCCTTAATAATTAATACGAAGTAATGTATCCTACTTCTCAAATTAAGATGGAAACTTAAAGGAGAGGAAGACTCACTAAACCAAAAGATGATTTTTTAAAGTGTGTGTGTGTGTGTGTGTGTGTGTGTGAGAGAGAGAGAGAGAGAG
>CABHPQ010190552.1:33139-50639 GCA_902168405.1 Peromyscus aztecus
AGTGTGTGTGTGTGTGTGTGTGTGTGTGTGTGAGAGAGAGAGAGAGAGAGAGAGAGAGAGAGAGAGAGAGAGAGAGAGAGAAATTGCAGGTGCCATTTCTCAGGAGCTGTCCACCTGGTGTTTTGAGGCAGGGTCTCTCACTGGCCTGAAGAGAGACTTCGCCAAGTAAGGCTAGACCAGCTGGCCAGCAAGCCTCAGAAAACAGGTTCTCTCCATCCCCCCAGGACTAGCATTACAACTGGGTAGCACCACACCTGGCCTTTATATGTGTCTTTTGGGGATTGCACTTAGGTCCCCAAAAATGATTTTTATGATCACTTCATATATATATAAATTTCTAATTTATTATATATGTGGGGGGGGGGGATTTTTCATTAAAAAGGAATAAGTAACTGTGCTGACTTAATTTAAGTCAATATCATTCTCATTCTTGTCCCCAACAACTCCCCTACATTATTGAACAATAAATTTGCGGAGTATTTCTAGTCTGGCATCTTAAAGCAACGTTTCAATAGTAATGTACGACAGCATCGATGATACCACTAAACCTTATTCTTTTACTGTGGTGGTAGCCTGAACACTACTTTTGCAAATCTTTACTATGTTAGCTTACAACTTCCTGTCTTCTGCTAAACTCATGTCATTTACCCTGTTTAATTCCTTGCTTCTGGACATGCTACACTTGCCACCCAATGAGTTTATTTCACTGGCCATTTACTTTTAACAGCAGAGCCAACGTATTTGAAGAAAATAATCTCCCAGCAAATCCAGCACAGGAGGAAAAAAAAAAAAAAAAAAAAAAAAAAAAAAAAAAGACTTACTTATCCAGCATTTTGTACCATGAATTCAAGCTTTATGGCAAAGAGTAAGCAATAAACAAAAACACCTCAGGGGCCTGGGAGGAGCGATGTAACCAATTACGTTTAATTAAATCAAAGGATGGGAGCCCCAGGGTTGAATGAGCTGGAGAACAAATTTGCATTAACACCTAGCAGCCGAACAAGCAGCTCTGGGTCTAGTCTGCAAGTCCGATTGTTCCCATCTATTCTCCGCACTGAAGGGGGGCCATTAGCTAAATTCTTAGGCATTGTTTGTCCACTGATGAGAGGCTGCCTTCTCAACATTTCACTCCATCACACAGGAAAATTGCCCACTAGAGTAAACAGCCCCTCTGAGAGCTGGGAAACAAACATTATTACCTGGCTCCAGTTTGCAATTGGGGCAAACTTCAGGGCCTCCAAAGGAGACAAGAAAATGAAGGGTGTGATTCCAAGTCCCAACGACGTTTGACGGGGATCCTCTGTTTGCACGGTCTCTCTGGGAGCATCAGAGAGTACACATAGGCTATTTCCTAGGAGCCTCTGAGTTCCTGTTCTGGATGGAATTACTTGATTTGATCCTCATGAAGATTCACAGCAGAGAGTGTCTTCTCTTAGTCAGTATCTGCAATGTCTAGAGCTTTCCCCTGGTAACTAGCTAATATTATTATTTAGATAGTTTGCCTTAATATGCCTAAACATAAACATATTTTATATAGGGTACCTATTGTAAGACCTATTTAACAAAACCTTAATAACAAGAGGCTACCTAATTACAGTAAACTAATACTCTGATATTGATCATTGATAGACCTAATTCTTTGGTCTTGGGCATTCTTTTTTGGATCTTGTTAAGAAATTCACAGTCAAAATGAAAACAAAGAAACCTTTGGAAGAGAGAGCCAATAAAACATCAATATCTCTACAATGATAAATAATGAGGAACTAACTCCATGCTATAAAATATAGGCCAAGAAAGGGGCAGAGATGTCAGGCTAGCTAAGACTACTTCAGACTGAAAATTTAAAACTACTGGTAGACTATAACATGTACCTAGAATTTTCTTTGTTAATACGAATTAGCACTCTATGATCATAAGACATTGAAGAGGCTTTAGTCTTGTTCTGGTAATTAAATCTCCTGATTAAACCAGGCATCTCGAAATACCCCTCTACTCTCAGCATGTGGGTGGCTAAGCCAAGAGCATCTTGAGTTTGAGTCCAACCTTGGCTACCCAGTGTCAGCACAAAAACCACAGCTCTCAGCTTAAAGGATTAGAGATAGTTTATTCTGAAGCCATTTAGTGCCCCTAGCCCTGGAATACAGATTTAGGTTACCCCGATTTCCATGTTCCAATGTGTGCGACATTTTAAAAGGTTTTCTAGTTTTACAGAACAGAGGACATCATAAATCAGGGCAAGTTTAAAATGCACTGGTGGGTGCATCAGAGGCGGGGACAACGAGATGGGGGAAACTTTTTTATAGGCCCAGGGTCCTGTCTGACGGCGCTCTCAGCTTTGGGATCGGTCAATAGATTCTTTATATATGTGTGTGTGTGTGTGTGTGTGTGTGTGTGTGTGTGTCACAAGATGTTAGTTCTGACACACAGGTGGGCAAAGAATGGCTGTTCAGGGGGCCCAGAACTTAACCGAAGATCTAAGATCAGGTAGTTAGCCTCTGGACCTGCAATATTCCGGTCTCCACAATCCTGCCATTCTAATCAGCCAATGAGCCTCTGCAAACAGACAGATTCCCTTCAGGAGTGTCTGTTCACAGCCAGATGCAGTCTCTTCTCAGAAGCTGTCATTCACAGCAGCCAGTTTCAGGCCAGCCTGTGCTATATGGCTATACCCTACCTCGACACACACACATTTTCAGAGCCAACAAGCTAAGACATCCCACAATGCCTCATAGCCAGCCATACAACTTACAGGCTAAGGATATCAGTTGTGTCTAGGTGGGATCAGACATTTCTGGACTGGTCAGATAGAGACTATTTTGGTGTCAGGGCACAGCTTTTAGGAGAGTTCGCTCTAACTTGACTTTCCCAATGGAAGAGAACAAGAGAAGACCTGAAAGGCTCATGGTAAGAATGGCACCCAACACTTGTACTGGTGAGAACTGAGTCAAATGGCCGCATCTAGCGACAAAGGAAATGGAAATTGGCAGTCTCAGAAAAAGAAAACAAGCATTTCTGTATGCAACTTCTGCCACACTATACCTGGACTACATCAGGATGTTAAAAAAAAAAAAAAAAAAAAAAAACTGTCATGGGGGGACCTCAAGAAACTAGGGCATCTGGGACCACATCTAAAATGTGAAACATAACTCTTTCCTAGTGTTTTAGCTTTTCTAGTGTTCATACAGAAAGTGGGGCGGGGCAGGGGTGGGAAATAGGAAACAACAGAGCAGTCTAGGATTAATAGGAGCTCCAAAAGTCAGCCTTGAAGAAAGAAAAAGTGAGGGGATTAGAGTAACACAAGTTCTCATACTGAAGAACACAGGCCTTCCAATTAAACAAGGCCGTCTGGGCACAGGAGACTCATTTATAAAAAATGCACGGCACCACTAATCACTGAGAAGTCAAAAGACCACCAGCAAAGAGAATCCTGAAGGCTTCTTACAAATACTAAGACTTTTCACCAGCTATACTGGATCTAGAGGGTAACACACAGGGCCTTCCAGTAGTAAAGGACAACCCGTTTCTAACTAGAATCATACTCAAATAAGAAATAAAGCTTAAAGGTAGACTTCTTCAAATATATGAAGACTCAGAACATCTCTTTTCCTTAGCAAGTTACTTGAAGACATTTTTCACAAGACAAGGAATATAGATATAGATTCAAAAGAGAAAACCAAAGGACTCCATTCTGAACGAGAAAAGGAGACTTGAGTCATGTTGTAAACTTTAAGAAAAAATTCCAGTCCAGACTAGACAGGAAGTCAGTGGAGTAAAGTCATTAAGGAACCAATAATAGGAGCTAAAGAGAGGGCTCCGTGGTTAAGAGCAGATGGCCAGAGTTCCATTCCAACATCCACTCCCAACTGGTACACAGCCATTTGTAACTCTAGGTCCCAGGGAATTTGATGCCTCTGGGTTCTTCCAGCATCTGCATTCACATGTGAGTGGGTGTGTATGTATACATCCACACACACATACACACACACACACACACACACACACACACACACACAATTTTAATTTTTTTAATCTTTAAAAAAAAAACCTATCATGATGGAGGACTTGAAAAAAATTAAGAAATATGTACAGTTTAGAAAGTCTAAAAACAAGTCATACAAGAAAGAAAATACAATTGTATATAGCAAATAATGCAAAGGAAATGGAAAATAAGGTAGTTGGTATAAGAGAAATAAAAGTAATTACATAATCTCACTTGGCTTTATAGTGAATATTCTTTACATGGTTAAACAGTTTATATGGTAATGATTCATTGAAATAATAATTTATTATTTATATGTCTCAGATTCTGGATAGTAATCATTATGTTAAAAACTGATTAATCAAGAAATGACAGATAAGAATATTTTTTAGGAAATAGGAAAATAATCATCAAAATAAATCCTTAGGAAAGTCAAAAGTACTTTGACTTCTAAGAAGCAGAAAGAATAAGACAGGAACCATGGACTTCATCATAAACCCTTCAGAATGTTTTATTTTAACCGGTGTATATACTCCTTTCATTTATTTTTAAACTAAGCTATTACTAAGTTTCAAACATGGTGTTGGGTATAAGAAACACAAAGATGAACTCAAATGTTGCAGGGCAATAACTGTTCACAGGAACTGTTTGACAAGATGGTATCTCTGCAACAACAGAAAACAGAGGCAAAGAGGCGACTTGAACCTGGCATTTGAAATGCTATGCAAATTAGGTGTCTTGGGGGCACATATATGTGCATGTTCTTGTGGATTTGCGCATGTGGAGAGTAGAGGTTGGCATAGGATGTCCTTCTAAATTGCTCTCTACATTAAGAGACAGGGTCTCTCACTGATTGGTTAGGCTGACTAGCCAATGAGTTCCATGGATCCACTTGTCTCCATCCCCCAAAGACAAGTTTACAGACACATCACTCAGCTTGACGTTTTTACATGGAGCTGGTGATCTAAACTGAGGTCCTCACATTTGCACAGCAGGCATTTGACTAACGGAGCGATCTTCCAGCCCCTTGGAGTCTTGATATGTAGGTGAGTGTGTTTATATGTGTGTTTATATGTATGTGTGTATATATGTATATGATTACTTGTCCTCATGTACAGGTTTACTTTTAGGGGAATTCTGTTTAAACTATAATGGACAGTTGAAAAACATTATTATTCCTCTTGTGGAATACCCCAAAAGTATCACTTACGGCATTTGTATTATTACTGCATGTCAAGGAAATAAAGAGGAGAAGGGAGCAAAGGCTAAGACTGAAGGTATAATGGACATTTGCACACCACTGCACACTGATTCTGAAAACAATGAATTCACTGTACCATGGGGGAAAAAAAAAGCAAGCCATGGACTAATAATAGCCCAGGAGATGTAAGATCCAATGTATTCTCTCATCAAAAAGCAGCTGGCCACTTATAAAGGCTGAATTGAAGACAGCGTCAGCTGGGGAAAGAATACTTTGTGAGAGTAAAATACTGACTACTAGATAAAATGTATGCTTCACACCAATAACCAACATACAACACTTGTTTCTCCCATGGCCAATATATATGACTCTGGTAAGCAAAAGATGGATGGCAGAGTAACTTCATACGGTGTATTTAGAGACACCACCTCCCCCACTGCCAACCTACCACCAAAGTGAAGGCTAGAACTGCACACCATGTCTCAGCACCTTCCACCAAACAGATATTGGAATTGAGGACCTTGAATCTTGAGAAGGTCAAGTCCGAGCACAGACACAGTAACCAATTGTTACAGACTCGGGCACAAGAGGAACAAGAGGAGCTAGAGGTGATGGCGGCCGAGAGCAGCCGCTTAATTGGACCGATTCTGCAGGTAGACCTGGGCAGAGGTCCCAGAACCCAATCCACTTAGTCCCTGTTCATTTCCTAGCCCCACCTCTCCTCTTCCCCATAGATTTGGGGATTGTCCCATGCCCAGTACATTCTATTTTAACTGAAGTTAGTATCCGTTTCTATGGTTTTGTAATCAAAAACTTGACAAGGACGAGAAATGATGAAAAATCAGAGATAAAGACCTTTAAGTCTAGAAAACATTCTTACCCACTGTTCTATAAACTCAGTCGGGTGCTTTATGTTTTAGCTGGTTTTGGTAGAAGAAAAAAAATAAGAATTCCTTCAAAACAAAACAAAACAAACAAGTATTTTACCTTCAATAATAAGAATTTGATACATCTGTTATGAATACTAAACCAAAAAACTTTAATTACAAACAACAGGATAATTTTTCACCCATCTTTAGCACCCCGATCTATGTTTCAATTGTTTCTTTTTCTTTGTACTGTTTCTTTGAGTAGCAATGTCATCTTTTCATTTTTTACACAACTTGTTCCCAAAAAATGAAGTTAGAGTTGTTAAAGGCTAATTACATTTACGTACTTCTAGAAAGGAATTCTTGATTGAGATAGCATTACTATTATTTCATAACTGCAGTTTTCACTTTAAAAGGTTATTTTCTCTGGGAAAAAAAAATCCCTGGATGTTCTTAGCAAACACGTAAATACAGGGCTGGGGCTACAGCGCCATCGTGTGCTGTTTGAGCTAAGAGTGGTGATGTGTGGACATGTACATGATTGCTTGTTCTCTCTTGAGGTTTTACTCCAGGGATATTTTCATTCAAACCAGAGCAACCAAGAGAGGAGATGCCCTTCCTGTTGAGGAATATGCGTAGGAACCATGTATGGCACATCAATTATTCCAGAACAAAGCTGAGGGTGCTGGAGAGATGGCTCAGAGGTTAAGAGCACTAGCTGCTCTTACAAAAGCCCTGGGTTCAATTCCCAGCAACCACATGGTGGCTCACAACCATCTGTAATGAGATCTGGTGTCCTCTTCTGGCATGAAGGAATACATGCAGACAGAACACTGTATACATGATAAATAAATAAATCTTTTTTTTAAAAAAAGCTGAATTTGTCTCGCATATATGACACCCTGAGTGTGTAACCTTTAGCACTGCAAAAATAAATAAAATTTCTTCACACTGTCATACATTCCAGAGTTTTTAAACAAGGGACTTTGAATAACTATATGAATAAGAGTCTGTTGCAAATCAATCTGTGGAGCATTAGCTGTAAGTCGTGATGGCGTCTGTTCTCCTTCCTCTGGTTTTATTTCTTTCATATTCAATCTCACAGAGACAGCAGATCTACCCTCACACTCTTCAGGAAATATTTCCTCAGGCCATTACTGCCCTGCAAGTGTTCATGGAGACATACAGCAGATAAAAAAAAAACAGTTGACAACTTCCTTTGTGAACAAAGGCTTACCACCGTCTTTGTGGTCCTCTGGACCACTGTGGTAGGCAGGAGTCAAGACCTCTGCAAGTAATGAACACAGATAATGAGTTGACAGTTAATCTCTTAGACAAGTAGACAGAAAAGGAAAGAATGGAAGGGGGAAACTTTACACAAGGTGGGGGGCTGGGGTGGGTAAGAGAAAGCTTACCCCAGCAGCATGCAAGCTAGACAGAAAATGGAACTCTATCCTGAATGACAGGCCAAGCATGGCCCCATCATGCCAATGTTTTTAAATATATCATTAAATGATTAGAGGTCCAAATTATGCATACTACCTTCAGAGATCTCTAGGGAATGTCCTCCATGTACCCAATGGCTAGGGGGTTTTATATATTCTTTCTACATAGTCAGTCCCTCTCTTACAACCAGGGAGAAAGGTTCTAAGCCTAACAATAATAAATATTAAGTAGAACACCATCTGAGGCTTTTCAATATAACTTATACAAGAATATGTACATTCTACACAGGTCAACATGTCACCTTCATATAACTGGATATGGTCTTCAGAAATTTTCAGAACAGAAGCCAGATACTCAAGCAACAGTCTATCATTATCAGACTCATCTTAGACTTCCCATTAATAAATCTTTATACATGTACTGGGTATGGTGGCGCACGCCTTTAATCCCAGCACTTGAGAGGCAGAGGCAGGCAGATCTCTGTGAGTTCAAGTTCAGCCTGGTCTACAGAGTGAGTTCCAGGACAACCAACTACATAGAGGGAGCATGTCTCAGGGGAAATTAAATTTAAAAAAATAAATCTTTATATGTAATTCCTTAAAATAATTGTATAGTTTCTTTTCATGAGTATTCTTCTAAATTTGAGTGAATAGTGGCTTTGACTATTTTCCACACAGCACAAGAAACTCTAAATACTAAAATGCCATATTCTGAGGATTGTGGAACACAAACAGCTCATACCAAGGGTATGGGGGGAGCTCAAGCTATTTCTTGAACCTCCTAAAACACGCACAACTCTAGAGATTTGTGGACTTGTTAGGAAAATTAGAACACAAACTGCAAGTTGTGTTTGTCCACAAAAGCACGGCTAGGTTTCATCATCAGATTGACAAAGTTCAGTGCTAACAATACGGTCACAGTAGATGAACAGGGTGAATCAAAGTCACGGAGTATAATAATTCTGTAGCTCTTGCTATCTAATTAGAAAGCCCTCTGTTGGCCTGACTCTGTGATAGATGAACATTTCACATATTTAGACATTCTCCTGTGGCACATTACATTTTAACTTCCCAGCTATGAAAGAGATTACAACTTCTAAACAAACCTTGGTTTCAAAAGCTAGCCAGTTCTGTGCTCCTGTGTTAACGCAGTATGTGTGCAGGTAACTTCCAATCCCATTCTATTCTCCTCCTCCTGGGGAGGGGTCTTACCACTCACTCACTGTACCACTGTGGACATGGCATGGTCTTGGTGGAAGAAGTGACTGATCTCTAGATCTTGGTTCAAATCTGGACAAGGTGTCATTTTCATGACAAACAGCATTAAAGTTGTTTGATGCATCAGGTGATATAGGAAATATATATATATACATACATACACATATATATCATTGACCAATGTTAAGGATATATTATACAGACATATATATATATCATTGACCAATGTTAAGTATATATACAGATATATATATAGATAGATAGATAGATGCATCATTGACCAATGTTTTAAAAATATTTGAGGACCAAATACTGTACCAACGTACAAAATAGCACGTAGAAGTGAAATTAACAGAAGTTCAAACAAATGTCCACAAAATGTGGCACGTTTACACTTCCAATGGTTGTCCTTAAATTGCATAAACACAGCCTCAGGCATTGGTCCTCACTTCCCACTTTGTTTGGGACAGAGTCTCTTTCGTCCCCTGCTGCACGTGCCAGGCTGGTCTGTCAACTGCTGGGCGTCCTCCTGTCCCCACCTCTGGATCCTCCTGATCCACATGTGTCCCCAGAGGAGCACTGGGATGACACAGGGAGTGGTGTTGCACCTGCTTTCAAATGTCAGTTTGGGAGTCGAACTCAAGCTTGTGTGGCAAGCGCGTTTCCCTGCTGAACTGTCTCCCCAGCTCTCCTTACAGGCTTACACATTTGTTTTTCGCGCTAAAAATTACATTTATTTATTTATTTACTTATTTATTTGGGGTGTGTGTGTGTGTGTGTGTGTGTGTGTGTGTGTGTGTGTGTGTGTGTCTATATGGGTTCAGACATGCAAGCATGTCCCAGCATGCATGTGTGAACCAGAGGACAACTTGTGAGAGTCAGTTCTCTCTTTCCACCCTTGGGTACTGGGGCTGGAACTCAGGTCTTCAGGCATGGTAGCAGGTGTCTTTATGCACTGAGCCATCTGGCCAGCCCCCTTGTAGACGTAATACACATAGAAACATAGAAACATAAAATTAAAAATCATAGTGGACCATACCCTGTATTTATTAGTCTGTGACTCATTAGAAGAACAGGGAATTGCCTTGGAAACAAGGCCAAGGAACTTGGAGGGACTGATGGACTGTTCTAGTGAAATAGACGAGGATATAAAATTTTCAAAACTCTCCAAATTGGCACATTTTATTTGTGCAAGCGTGTATCATGTTAACTCTAAACAAGTAACATTTAAAGCAATTTTAAAACCTATATCAGCTATTACATGTGGAATTTTTCAATGATTTATAATGTGTTCTGCTAAGACAGTAAAGTCCCTCTTTCTTCAAACACATGGGCACTCAAAAGATATCCATTAGCATTTAATTATGTAGATACATGCTTATTATGTTTTAAATAATAAATGCACTAAACTCAACTATACTTCGTGAATTGATATTATTTGGTAAGGCATTTAGTTAACTGAAACAATTATTCCATGTCTTTAAAAAGATTTCTGAATAATGTTAGTTCACATTGCCTGACATGAGAAGAATCAAACCTGCAACCATTTCCTAAACTATTATGTGCAGCTTAGCCAACATTAGTAGCAATTTCCCTTTAAAAACAATATTTGAATTTAAAACATAAAACAGTATTATGAGGCTCAGCAGGATTCAATGTGTAGGGGTTAGAAATGAAGTACTGAATATATGTATAAGGAGATGCAAAATACTTTGAAAAGGAATACTATGGTTTCTAGCACACTTCCCACCCAGGGATTTCAATTTCCATTCTATGGCAGCCACTTGAAGAAATGTGGAATCATTGTTTTCGCAAAATTGAAGACTTTAAACATATAATTCCTCTTCTAAACTGTGATTTCATTATAGATTTCATACATATGCATACACACACAATTTGCTCCCTCTGTTTACATTAGAAATTCATAAAAGTCAGACAAAGTTACCAATTTAAAAGGCAAAGAAAAAAGACTCAAAGGAAGTATAGCTACTAATTTATTCATGTGATTGCTCTAATCTGTATTAACATCATAATCTGGAGACAGGAAATTAATTAATATAGGACTGGGAAGTTTCATTTGTAAGTACAAATTACTATTTTTTTGAAATCTAGTCTGAGTGTCTTTCAAAATGACAGAAATATCTTCTTTGTAGAGAATTAAATGTAACGCTATAGAGAATAAAATATAAAACAGAAATCTTAGGGGCTAAATAGATACTTCAGCAGTCAAGAGCACTTGCTGCCCTTGCAGAGGACCCAGGTTCAGTTCCCACTACTCAACATGGCTGCTCACAACCAGTTCCAGGGGATCCGACGCCCTCTTCTGGCCCCAGACACGCACATGTCTTCCAAGATATCGTGTATCTTGGACCTATAAAGGGCAATTGGAAGTTTGAATGGAACTTGTGGGTTAGATGGTAATACTGATTCATTGTTTACTTCCAATTTTTCATAATTAAACTGCAGTTATGTAAAAGTCTTTTTTTAAAAAAAAAACATTTGTTTTTAAAGGATGCTAATTTGCTGTTTCTGTTTTTTTGGTTCTTCAGATAGGTGGTCCTATTTAATTACATTTATTGCTTGTGATTACTTTTTTGTTGAATACCTGGGTTCCTTTCCTTAAAAGAAGCTTAAGAGTAGTAGGCTTCTCTGTGCTGTAGCCTGAGCCTTAAAACAGTGTCTGCCGTGGTACCTGATGCCCGCCCGGTACATACTTGATTCCGTAACAGGTCCCATGTTGGGTCACATGACCAATTTGGACACGCTGAGCTGGGCCAGAAGGCAGTTTCTAAATTTTGTGGAAATTAGTATCTAACGAGAAAAGGAGGTAAACATAATAATAGGGGTGGAAAAATAGAAAGGAAGAAAGACGGGAGAGAGGGAGATGTGCTCAAACTTGTCAATTTTCATATGCCTTTCAGTTGCAGGACACAGAGAAATCAGGCTAGAACTGAGATAGAAGTGTCCTCCCTGTCGACTAACTTGGGAAGGTGCTATGCAGGCTGATGGGTGAGACAAGTCAATAGTCTCCCCCTGCTGCAGACTACAATAATGACCTGCCTGGCCAGATGTGCAGCAGTGGCAGGCTCTGGAGGGGATAATCTGTGAGTGGTTGACCTTGGCGGTCTACTTGACTACATTTGGAATCACCTAAAACCCAAGCTTCCGGGCAAGCCTGGGAGGGACTTTCCTGATCAGATAATTAGAGGTGGGGAAAGGCACCCTAAATCTGGGCCACGCCTTCTAGTGGCACCCACATTTAAAAAAAAAAAAAAAGAAGAAGAAGAAGACATAGCAGAGGGAAGCTTGTGTTTTTCCCTCCCTCTCACCGGCAAGTTCATCTACCCTGTGGCTGAGGCATCTCTTCATGTGTATTAGAACCTACTTCTTTAGAATTCTAATGCAGGCTAAACATCAGCAGCTCTCTAGGAATCCTCGAGGACCAACACCAGCTTGGGACTGCTGAGACATTCAGCCTTGTGCACTGAACAACTACTGGATTCTTGGCCTTTCCATTATGAGACAGCCATTGTTGGTCTACCCTGACCACACCACAAGCCTGTAAGCTGGTCTAACCAATTACACACAGACACACACACACACACACACACACACACACACACACACAGACACACACACACTCAGTTCTGTTCTTTCAGAAAACCCTGAGTAATGGAGTAATCAACCACTTTCTCATTGGATTCATGAGTTCCACAGGAGAGAACTCATGTCTGAAACTATAAACCTGGTCAAGAACTCATGACTGGGAGATCATAGGCCGTAGGAGCTCCAACCACAATTTTGTTTTTACTCAATGGACATGTTTCCAACTACCTTCTAAATACTTACATCCATCTCACAGATTAGTGCTTCTCTCGGCTGTCACCAGGAGAAATTCTTTTTGCAATGGGTGACAATTGATAGAAAGCCCAGATATTTCTTCTAGTCTTCAACAGGTAATTTCTACTTGAAGTTTGGGAACAATCACAGTTTCCAGAAGCATGAGTTCTCAATGCTTTCTTACTTTACTTACTTTCTTTCTAAAGGGAAATCATGAAGTAATCCATCACTCAGTTCACTATGCATATTTGCTTCTCTTGAAATTTTTAACAAAGAGTTTTATTATCACAGATGAACTGACACTTGCTTTGTAAGTATTTTATTTTTACATTTAAAAAAATACTTATTTACATTTTTTCCCCAAAGCAACACATATTTGGAAAATCAAACAACACAAAAATGAATAAATGAGAATGTAATTTTTCTTCTACCTCATCTTCTCAGGTGCCACTTTTTTGAAATAACTCATAATTTTATATTTATATATATATATTTTCAGAGTTTTCATATTTACAGTGTCTTTTTATAAAAATAAAATTACATTACACACATTACTCATCTAACAATAATATCTTATGTGTCTCTCCAGAACACAACATAAACTCAAGTCATGCTTTTAATTGCTACTTAATAATCCATTAGTATGGATATACCATAATTTATTCCCATTGGTGACGGAAATAAAGCATCCAACTGCTGCCAGCTTTTTCCTTACTAATCCACATGATACCACAATTAGCATCTGTGAATGTTACATACTGGAGGACAGATGCCAAGACTCGGGACCGCTGGGGTAACAGGAGTGAAAACGGTAGCCAGATCTTCCTAGACCTTGCATTTGGAAAAATATCTTAGAGTATACAAAAATAACCAGGATAGAAAATAATGAGCCCTAATTTACTTATCATTCAATTGAACAGCTGACAATCTTCAATACTCCCCTTTTCATCCTAGTTAGGAAATTTAAACAAATCTCATTTTAGTTCTGTCTCTAGTAATGCCTTTAAAAGTTTCCCAAAGTCCTTTCTGGAACACTAGCTATGTGGTACCTGTCTTCATTTATATGCTCTTAATAGTTTATAGGAAAACTTTTTTAAAATCACCCATAATATTCACTCACTTCCACCTCCCACTAAGCTCTTTGCAATGGAGAAACAGAATCAACGCATCCAAAACAGTAGAAGAAAAGGGCAGGAGAAGAATCATCCTAAAAGCATAAAACCCTCAAGAAGGAACAATGTCGGTCGGGCAGGCACAGAGGTAGATTAAGCGACCGCGGCAACAAAGAGAAGAAAAGAGGAACATTAAGTAGATTTTTAAAAGCTAGCATTAGCAGGTAGGGAAAGTACTTAAGGGATTGCTGGTGGTCTGAGTGGGAAATCTGAGCAAAGAAAGCAATTTCGTGAGGAATAGGGCACGCCATTTGAATGTAGTTTAGGACCAGCAGCTTAAAATACACCGCACTCATCAAACCCTGGATGAATAGCCACTTAGTGCTCTTCCAGCAAGAGACATTGGAGGGAGAGTATCCCCGATATATAAGAAAATGACAATTATTTCTTTTTAAATATGGGTAAACTGCCACTTGAAGAATATAGAATATGTGTAATGTCCACATACATGCATAAGTGATACAAATAAGAATGTGTTCCTGGAAAAGGAACACTGTGAAATGAAACTTCAAATTCACTAGAGACAAAGGCTAGTTAAAGGAATTATAAAGGAAACTATCATATAGGAACATGTTAGAGATATGTTAAAGACATGGCCTATCACTTCTTGGCCATTTAACTAATATCAAGTATAGAATCATATAATTTAGTTATTTAAATTGTGGTTTCCTTTTTTGGCTATTAATTTCATTAACCCACAAAATACCTATTGAGTATTCTCTGTATCCTAAGCAGGTATACATACATACACAAAGAAAACTATAAGCCCTGTAGGGTTTACAGTCTGAGTGATTTACACACGATTATAGTATATTTTGATGAACTTTAATTTATTTACATTTGTTTACTTACTTTGTATGTATGTCTCTGTGCATGCACACACATGCATGCATGCCCTGGTGATGTGTGGAGGTCAGAGAACAACTTGCTGGAATCGGTTCTCTCTTCCTGCCAGATGGGTTCTGGAGACTGAATTAGGCCATCGGTGCCTGGACTCCCTCCCTCCATCTCAGCAGCCCCTATTTCAAGGAATTTTAATTTTTAGAAGGTCTAACCTGGTGGACTTCTGCTCAGTGGAGTCAGAAAAGGCTTGCTAGAGGAGGTGAACGACAACTGAATTGAATCTTGAGAGCTACAGGACTTAGAAATAAGAAACCATTTCCAGAGCCTACACAAAGCTTTATTAATACATTGAAATTGGAAGTAATTTTTTCTAATATACACTTGACAAGAATATTATATAGTCTACTTAAAAGTAAATTTAAAGTGTCCACTAAATAGCCAACCAAGTGTTTGAAAATAGAACCATGCCAGATTATATCATACAATTTTAGAACACCAGGAGGGAGACTATCAGGTCCCACAGGAGAATTAACAGATTTCATTTAAAACAAAAGGTGGGGAAGAGAAAGATTAAAACAGCATTCAGCTTATTAATTTCTAGAAAATACAGTGCATTGTTGTGCAGTTCTAGAGAGAAAGTCATTTCAAGTTTGATCATTTTATATCCGACCAAAATGTCACCAAGCCTCAAAAAAAAAAAAAAATTGCTTCCCCTACTTTCTCATTAAACTACTGAAATGTATGATTGTACAAGATGACAGATTAAACATAAGAGCACAATTTATAATTGATACCCAACACAAAAGAGACGTAATGAATCCTGAGAAGACAGAAGAAGAATTCAAGACAAAAGGTTTACAGCAGACCTAGAGACCAGTGGTCAGAGGCTCCAGGAAAAACTTCAGGCCTGACTGTGAAATTGATGCTCTATGTAGAGATAGTTTAGCGGACAATGTATTAGGCTTTAAAAATATACACATAAAATCATGCCCTAAGATAACATGTGCATGCCGCTGATGTTCTTACTGTCATGGGAGTAAACGGAACCTTTCTGGCCAGCATTAGCAAGGTGAATTCTTCACTGCTGAAGCAATGTGATTGATATGACATTGCTTTTTAAAAGATGTTTGCTGGTGAGATTTAAAACAGTTCACAGAAATCATCCAAGTACCTGGATGCATCAAACACTGACATTGATCCAGATTTTAACACAGAAGTTTCTTCAGCATATGGAGAAAGAATGTTTTTATTCCTTTGTAGCAGTTCAGTCAAAGTTGAGAGATCATTTGAGAATTGAAAATGCAGGACAGCACATAAGAGGTACTTAACAAACATTTGTTGAGATTGCTCTTTCTTTTCCAATCTATAAATAAGATAAGAAAAGGTAAGTGAAGATCAAATTAACTCTTTGATGAATTAATTAGATATGAAATATTTATATATATATTCACATACATGAAACATGCACATGCATATACTCACCGATACTTAAATTTTCTTTTGTTGCTCTTCTGAAGTTCTATACTAGTTTTCAATTTTATTTTTAAAATGTATTTCACAAAATTAGTTTAATCAAACAAGTTTTAAAACACATCTTTTCTTTAAAACACTTGGCTGTTGAAAAATATTTATAAGAATATTAGCTTAGATTTCTGTTAAATAGAATAATATAAATATTTGCTGATAGCGCTTGCTATTTTCAGATAATATGGGGGAATATTTTCAAAAGAATTAGGTATTAACCAGTTGAATTAAAAAAGGTATCACCAAAACTATTTGCAAATATTTTATTTCATTGACTTTAAAAAATAAAATGACTAATGAAAGTTGACTAGTCTTAGGTAGATAATTAAATAATATGAAAAATAAACAAAATAAATGTGTCTTAAATGCTTCCAAATCTATAGAGGATGAGGTTGCAAACTCAAATGTCCACTAGTTAGGGAAAGAGTAAAATCAAAGACATGGTCTCTCCAGATAATGAGAATCATGGATGGGAGCTCAGACTTAGGCCACTAGATTATACGATCTCTCTAAAAAAAAAAATCTGAAAACCTAGAGCATATGAATTCTCCCTACTTTAACATCTTGGTTATAATTTTTTAATTATTACATCAGTTATACAAAATATTTATATGTTCTAAATTCAGTTTCTATTCATTTAGGGACCTATGGTATATTCTCTATAAAATTTAGATTAAACTTGCCTATTATATAGAATAATAAATCAAATATAAAAAGAATGTGCAGAGTGAATGAATTTATTTAAATGTGACTAGAGATTCAGATAAATACAATACATACTGAATACCCCTTGGGCACCTTGGGCAGGTCCTATTCAAAGTACTATGGTGGAATAAAGAGGTATGCCTCGATATAAAATATAAATGTAATCTTCTAATATTTCTTCCCTTGGCTTCTAAACACACACAGAAAATTAACCATGCACAGTGGACCCCTCTTTTAGGATGAGGCACTATTAATATTAGGCTAAGCCAATTATGACTGTGGCAGGTGAACAAGGCTGTGTAATCACTGAACTTAAAGAACCTGGCGGCTTCATCTCTGCCCCCCACTCCAGTTGGTCCACCCAGGCTCCACCCCCTCCACGGCAGAGCTTCCCTTGGCAGGCTTGTCCCATGGTTTATGACTGAAAATCAGAGGGAAAGAGAGTGAAATGAAAGAAGTGGAATCACCGAGGGCTTTTCTGTGTGGTCATTTTATATTTAGTGGGTTCAGAACCTACAGCAATGAGAGAGGGCAGGAGATGGGAGGGCAAAAGAGAACTGGGTGTGGCCTTTGTGCCAATCACAAAACGTAAAATACACAAGTTACCTGACAGGCTTTTCCCTGAATGGACACCCTCTGAGACCAAACCACGGATTTTATAAACACTGCATGACCTCCCAGCAATCAAGGAGGTCAAATTTTAT